>BTPG01000002.1:146496779-146519279 GCA_036245525.1 Semisulcospira habei | reverse complement strand
GGCTACCACCAAGTCAATGTGTATTTGGGTCGTCATCATACTTCCACCACCCAACAACCTCCTCCATGTGAGGATCCCTCAGATGAACCCAGGAAGGGACAAAGACCTACATGAGCCCCCGCAGACTGATGGGGCTCATGAGGATCTATGCCTCTTGCAGATAGAAACCGGTGAGGCTTGAAAGCAAATCAGGCGTGTCAGTCACAGTTATGACTGACTTTACTGACCTTATTCACACCGACTGTGTCACTCTAACAATCAATCAAGCATATAGTAACTCTGAAAATAAATAAGCCATAACAATTCACGCTGAATAAGCCACGCGTAAAACAATTCACGTTGAATAAGCCATGAATTCAAAGTCATGCTGAAAAGATGAAGGACAATTTATTGCTGATAGCCGGGTCTGAAATAAAGGGCTTAGCGGGGTCATATTATGGTGCTGACATACCGATACCCACACTAGACCTTGACATTGCTTCCAGGGGCCGGAAAAAATCGAAAAGCGAGGGGTGAGGGGGGGGGGGGGGGGTGGTGGGGGTGGAGAGAAGGCGCGTGCGTGTTAAGACTCTCATCGTTCGCCAAAATATCAAACAACGGGGAGGGTGGGGGGAGGGGGAGGGGGGTGCGTGTGTGAAAACTCGCCAAAATTATAAACGTGGTGGGGAATGGTGGTTTCCAAACACCCTAAAAGGGACTTTCTTATAGCATTTTACACAATTTTAGGTCGGAGGGGGTGGGGGGGGGGGGGGGGGGGGCAAAACCCTTGCCCCTCCCCAGATCCGCCCCTGCACGCGAATTCTAAACTTCTGCATGAAAAATAATGCGGGTAAAATATGACGGCCAGCTGCAGTGCAAAGAACAGTAATGTCTAAATATGAACTGTGCGCCCGACTTCAACCCGCCCGACTTCAACTTGCCCATTTCCCTATAGCCATAGAGTCAAAGAGCAAAGAGAGGATGACTATGAGAGGGGGTGGAGATGCAGGGGGGGGGGGGGAGAGATGAAGGGGGGGTGGAGGAGTAGGGTGGAAGAGGGGGAGATGCTAGCTGAGAGCTCTTTCTCGGCAGACCAACACACAGTGCTCTTGGCCCTCAAAATGTTTTATCTAACAACGCACTTCGTACTGCAGGTAACCCAGCTTGAAACCCGCCACCCCTTTCGTACCCAGCTTGAAACCCGCCACCCCTCTGGTACCCAGCTTGAAACCCACCACCCCTTTCGTACCCAGCTTGAAACCCGCCATCAGTCTGGTACCCAGCTTGAAACCCGCCACCCCTTTCGTACCCAGCTTGAAACCCGCCCACCCCTCTGGTACCCAGCGTAAAACCCGCCACCCCTTTTGTACCCAGCTAGAAACCCGCCACCCCTCTGGTACCCAGCTTGAAACCCCCCACCCCTTTCGTACCCAGCTTGAAACCCGCCATCCCTCTGGTACCCAGCTTGAAACCCGCCACCCCTTTCGTATCCAGCTTGAAACCCGCCCACCCCTCTGGTACCCAGCGTAAAACCCGCCACCCTTTTTGTACCCAGCTTGAAACCCGCCACCCCTCTGGTACCCAGCTTGAAACCCGCCACCCCTCTGGTACCCAGCTTGAAACCCGCCACCCCTCTGGTACCCAGCTTGAAACCCGCCACCCCTTTCGTTACCAGCTTGCAACCCGCCACCCCTTTCGTACCCAGCTTGAAACCCGCCCACCCCTCTGGTACCCAGCTTGAAACCCGCCACCCCTCTGGTACCCAGCTTGAAACCCGCCACCCCTCTGGTACCCAGCTTGAAACCCGCCACCCCTCTGGTACCCAGCTTGAAACCCGCCACCCCTCTGGTACCCAGCTTGAAACCCGCCACCCCTTTCGTTACCAGCTTGCAACCCGCCACCCCTTTCGTACCCAGCTTGAAACCCGCCCACCCCTCTGGTATCCAGCTTGAAACCCGCCACCCCTCTGGTACCCAGCTTGAAACCCACCACCCCTCTGGTACCCAGCTTGAAACCCGCCACCCCTTTGGTATCCAGCTTGAAACCCGCCACCCCTCTGGTACCCAGCTTGAAACCCGCCACCCCTCTGGTACCCAGCTTGAAACCCGCCACCCCTTTCGTACCCAGCTTGAAACCCGCCACCCCTCTCGTACCCAGCTTGAAACCCGCCACCCCTCTCGTACCCAGCTTGAAACCCGCCACCCCTTTCGTACCCAGCTTGAAACCCACCACCCCTCTGGTACCCAGCTTGTAACCCGCCACCCCTATGGTACCCAGCTTGAAACCCGCCACCCCTCTGGTACCCAGCTTGAAACCCGCCACCCCTCTGGTACCCAGCTTGAAACCCGCCACCCCTCTGGTACCCAGCTTGAAATTCGCCACCCCTCTCGTACCCAGCTTGAAACCCTCCACCCCTTTCGTACCCAGCTTGAAACCCGCCACCCCTTTCGTACCCAGCTTGAAACCCGCCACCCCTTTCGTACCCAGCTTGAAACCCGCCACCCCTCTGGTACCCAGCTTGAAACCCACCACCCCTCTGGTACCCAGCTTGAAACCCGCCACCCCATTCGTACCCAGCTTGAAACACCTCATGATGACCTCACTATTTTCCTACAGGCACAAAGGACACAGAGCAGTTACAGGATCATGAGAGTCTATGGTTCGAGCTAGCATTGGTCATCCATATTGACGTGGCTTACATACTTAAGATGCAGGGAAGTTCTCGCTCTCGCCAACCCCCTCCCCCCCCCCCTCTCCCCTTCCGGTCGTTTGATTCCGTTTTCGGCCAGTTGAGGAATGATGCTGTGGAAGTGTGAAAGCAGTGCACCAGACTCGCCTCCGCCCTCCCCCCCCCCCTCCCCCTTCCGTTGTTACACTTTTGGGCGAGTGAAAGACTGAGGTTCTGACAGCATTTTCTTTCTATCTTTACCCTCTCTGTCCATCGGGAAACATTAATGTTGCTTTTTCTTTCGGAAATCACAAAATACATCGTCATGACTCCGCGATGATGCCCCCCCCCCCCTCCCCAACCCCACCCCACCTCCCAACCCCACCCCACCTCCCAACCCCACCCTACCTCCCAACCTCCCCCTTTGAACAGAATTGGACGCGTTCATAAAAGGCACAGCGATCTACCGGGACCCAGAGTAGACACGTCACTCAGCTTATAATAAACACCAAGATGCCAAGCCAAAGCAATTGTCAAACTTGCTGTCATGAGCCACCTTGATGGAGCGGTCATTTTACCATAGCGACCATCACCAACAGTATCCTTTCGATTGTTGACAGAGCTGCCGGCAGTCCTTAACACTTTGAGGCTGGTTGGTGTGTTCCGGTGACTACCTGAGCGAGTCCAAGCAATGTTTGCCTTCAGGCGCTTTGAGGAAGTTTCTTATGAAGTTCCTTGTCGTTTTCATGTCTTCAGCCTACCATACTATCAGGTCACGGATAACGTCGCCATTACGACATCCTTCAGCCTCATCACAGATATGACGTCACTTAAGCGTCACATAATGCGCCACTTTGGCGTTATCGTCAATCATGGTGTCCCTTAAATGACCCTCATTTCACCATCATTTACAGTCCCACTTGTTACCACGCAACTGTCCAAATCCCCTTGTGCATGGAGCCCCCGGAACTCTTTACGATGTGTGTGTGTGTGTGTGTGTGTGTGTGTGTGTGTGTGTGTGTGTGTGTGTGTGTGTGTGTGTGTGTGTGTGTGTGTGTGTGTGTGTGTTTGTGTGTGTGTGTGAGAGAGAGAGAGAGAGAGAGAGAGAGAGAGAGAGAGAGAGAGAGAGAGAGAGAGAGAGAGAGAGAGAGAGAGAGAAAGTAATGTTTACAGTGTATGTGTCAGGTGTCAGTACTGTCACATACCGACGGCTGCATGCACCAGGGTTTATTAAAAAGTACCGACGGCTGCATGCACGAGGGACGTCATTCTGACGTCACCACTACAGTGTCGTCACTTTTCCACTGCCAGAGGGCGTGGGTGAGGCACGGTTCCTTATAGCGCAGTGGTTACACCTCTGTCTGCCCGCCAAGTCCTGTGTCTCTTGTTCGAGCTGAATGTTGCGGAGAAGGTCCAGTAACTCTAGCCTCTCCTCTTGCATTCTGTCCAAATCATGGCGGCGCTGCTGTTCCATGTCCACCAGTAGCTTCACCTGAAAGACGACATTGATTTGATTTTGCACGAAACGTCCATCAAATTATTTGATATGTCCACCTAGATGCCAATGACCTTTAATGACAGATAATCTCACATTGACCTTTAATGACAGATAATCTCACATTGACCTTTAATGACAGATAATCTCACAGTGACCTTTAATGACAGATAATCTCACACTGACCTTTAATGACAGATAATCTTACATTGAGGATGGTCGCTCAAAATAAGTTGTCGCTGAAAACTGTATCATGGGTAATTGTATCATGGGTGATGTAATTGTATCATGGGTAATTGTATCATGGGTGATTGTATCATGCGTAATTGTATCATGGGTAATTGTACTACTATTATAAACTACCTTGCAATCTTCGGAGGGCAGCGTCACAAAAACACGTCACACGCTGGGTAGACTCTAAGCTAAGCATCAGGAGTAATGTAAGTGGAAATGGAACACACTTTCTGTGAAATCACGCGCTGGTTAGACTTTACCTCAAAAAGCATCACAACAAGTATAGTGGAAATGGCGCTACACCCGGCTACTCACTTTCTGGGAGACTCGCGCCAGCTCCGCCTTGAGTTCGTCAATATGTCCCTTGAGAGTGGCCTCCCGCTGGATCATGTGACTTCTCTGCATGTCCAATCGCAGCTCAGTCTCGTGTCGCTGGTCCTCCAGCTTGCACAGCATCTCAGAACGCAAAATCTGCAACGTAGTAGGACCGTCAGACTATTTCCATAAATGAAAGGTAGGTCCAAAGAATGAACGAATTTGACACAATTATTGAATTACAAGGGCAAATAAGCATGCGAGGTACGTCCGCCCTTGTCACTCAGTGGTCGTGTCGAATGAGGGCATATTATAAGTTATTGGTCGGAGGGATTCGCTACACGGACCTTTGTAGGCCTGAGGGGTACAATTATTCCTTTGACCTCCGGGAAGGCCTACAAGGGTCCGTGAAGCGAACCCCTCCGACCAATAACGTACTTGTTTTCATTCCTCCACTATTTTCGTAAAAGAAATCAAGAAAACATCTTGCGACCTGGATCACGCCAGACATGACTGACGTCAAAGGAATATACCTTTATACATAATAGACTTATGACGTAATTTAAAATATGTCATGACGTTGCCGTCTCCAGTACTGAGTGTGCTTGTTGTTTCGAATAACACTAAGTAACTTTGTACTTTAGAACGTTTGGCGATCTTTTATAGAACAAAACTGGCATCCAAGATGAGTCATCGAGAGGGCTACAAAACGTCCGCCATTTTTCGCTACAGGGGTTTTTATATCACGGTCACATGGTACGGTTTGCGCTAAAGTGACTGGTCGTGTGACGTGGGGAGGAAAACAAACTGTTATACCTTTCTCAAACAGGAACAACCTCTGTTACCACTGATAGATGTGACACTGCACCTCTGTTACCACTGATAGACGTGACAATGCACCTCTGTTACCACTGATAGACGTGACAATGCACCTCTGTTACCACTGATAGACATGACACTGCACCTCTGTTACCACTGATAGATGTGACACTGCACCTCTGTTACCACTGATAGACGTGACAATGCACCTCTGTTACCACTGATAGACGTGACAATGCACCTCTGTTACCACTGATAGATGCGCCACTGCACCTCTGTTACCACTGATAGACGTGACAATGCACCTCTGTTACCACTGATAGATGTGACACTGCACCTCTGTTACCACTGATAGAAAGATATAAGATTCTATACAGTGAACGTACTCACTTATTTTCGTATCCTGATAAATATCGCGACCAATCTCGATGCTCGGAAAAGCCCACATGCGCTCCTCCCGACCCTTCAGACGTCTTGCTAGACTCATCCTGGTATCGTGCCAACACTAGTCTGGTTTAATGTTAACCCCGAAGGGGCCTCAGTCGTTTTAGGGCACTGGTGTGAGTAATACAAACGAGCTAATTAATAACCCCGGAAGGGGCCTCAGTCGTTTTAGGGCTCTGATGTGAAGAGTACAAACGAACTAATTAATAGCCCGGAAGGGGCCTCAGTCGTTTTAGGGCTCTGATGTGAAGAGTACAAACGAACTAATTAATAGCCCCGGAAGGGGCCTCAGTCGTTTTAGGGCTCTGGTGTGAGGAGTACAAACGAGCTAATTAATAACACCTGACGGAGCCTCATCCGTTTTGGGGCCTCAGTCGTTTGGGGGCTCTGGTGTGAAGTGTACTAACGAGCTGATTAATAACCCTAGACGGGGCCTCAGTTGTTGTGGGGCTCTGGTGTGAAGAGTACAAACGAGCTAATTAATAACCCCTGACAGGGCCTCAGTCGTTTTGGCCCCAGTCACCCATTCGACCCACAGCAGCCGGACGGAGCACACGGCCCCCCGCGCTCCCCAGAGCAAGCAAACAAGCCAAGCCAAGACAAGTCTCGCCTCGCCTCGTCACAAGCCAGCGACTACACTCAGAACTCATACCATCGCCCGCAGCTCAGTACGCACAGCACGACAGATGGCGTCAAAGAAGAAACAGTCACCCGCCCTTGTTAGGGCGAACAGACGGAGGACCAACAAAGAGGCAGTAGAGGAATACACCTCTAGTCTCCCTCAGGCGCCGCAACAACGACCCAAGACTCCAAAGGAGACAAGGAGTTACAAGCCACCTTTGTCCCCACCAATTCGACGTGAAGAATAGAATACGCCATGTGGGACCCCTCGCCCCCACAGCCAACTGCACTGCCAACACAGCCGGCCCACCAGCTGGCTACACTCGAAGATGTATTTAGAGGAGGATTTCCATCACCGCAACACATCAGGCGGTTCCTCCAAAACAAGTCGTAGAAGAAGAGACGGCCCCAGCCAGCCCCCCGTCATCGCCCCCCCCCCCCCCCCCCCCCCGGATGAAGAACCCGAGGACACGTCGGAGCCAGCCTCGGAGCCGGACTTCCCACCCTCCCCGCCGCCGGTCACTTTCCCCGAATCAGTCACTCGGGAACGGCCGGCATCGTCTGTGGAGGAGGGGACGCGGATCCGAGGTATGGACTTTGACGACCTGGTGCTGTTGCTCCAGGACGCGGTGCCAGCCATCAGAGCGATCGACGGGGACAAGTACCGCTGCGCGCTAGTCACCGCCCGGTGGCTGGTACACACGGGGGCCCTCAATGACCTTCATCCCCCAAAGAAAGACAGTACGGCCAGCCAAGCCACCACCACATACCAGAACAGCGAATGCCAGGTAGCGCCAGAGACCAAATCAACGGGGACAACAGCCGCCCCATCGACAGCAGCCAAGAAGATCGGCACGACCACCACCACTACCAAAAACAGAGGCTGCGGTACCACCGCCCCGAAGACCCAAGAGACAGGGACAGACACAAGCCCAGTCCCAACCAGCATATCCAAAAGTACGGCGACAGACACGACACAGCAAGAGGCCACCACCCCACGCCCGCCAGACAACAAGCCGACCACCGGCCCCAGGAAACGCAACAGACCACCCAAGCGCTTCAGAGATCAGCGCCCGGCACTACTCCCCACGCCGCCACCCCACCTTCGCCTGCCACCTCAACACCGACATCCACCACGCCCATTCCAGCGCCCGACTCCCAAGCCCAGGCTCCACCCCAACTCCTCAGGCCATACCACAGCCAGCGACGGTTTCTCCGGCCGCCACCACTCATTCAAGAACTACTAGAGTGGTTGGCGTACCAACACCCCCCAGCCTGGCACTGAAGCGACGGTCCCCCGGCCTACCATCCCCCTCCTCCACCACCAACCACCCGGCCCCGGCGATACCATCAGCCGCTGCGCGACGGAGCGACAGACAGTCAGCAAGACAATCCCCCCCCCCTCCACCCCCTGGACGAAATCAGCGATAGCTGGAAGTCCCTATCCATTAAAAATTGCACTTGCACTTGAGTCGTTTTGGGGCTCTGGTATGAAGAGTACAAACGACCTGATTAATAACCCTCGACAGGGCCTCAGTCATTTTGGGGCGGCTCTGGTGTGAGGAGTACTAACGAGCTGATATAACCCCCGTGGGGCCTCAGTCGCTCTTTTCTTTTGGCTCTAGCGAGAGGAGTATTAGTGAGCTAATTAAGGGATCTCTCACATCCTGCCAAGCCTGAAAACGCACACACAAAACAATATTGACTCACCTCAATGGCCGTACGAAGTTCAGAAATACAGTTGTGTTCCCTCTCATCCAGCGTCGTGATCAGCAACCCACATCCCTTCCTGCATTCTTTTCCCATATCCTGAAACCCTTCCCCACTCCCGGCCATTCCCACACCGCACTGGGCAGCGTGGTCGCTCATGTCCGCCCGAGACAGTCGCACTGCGCATCCGTAGGGACAACGGACCTCTTCCAGCGGGCACTCTGCCTCGTGAACGTGGACAAACTCGAGCTGGGTCACGTGGTCACAGCCGATCACGTGATTCTTACAGCGGATCTGAAGTTTGGCCAAGTCGTTCTTCATGTATCGGAACAGAGGTCTGGAAGAACAAGAATGATCTGGTTAATTCATTCTAGACGTGCCGCCTCTGGATACGCGGCTTAAAGCCACACGTCCTGCATGAGTTAACAGTCGACTTAAAGCCGGAGGCGGCGCGTCTCGAATGAGTTAAACAAAGGCGTAATTTTTCCCTCCCTGATTCACGTGTCTTTGCCTCATGAGAGGTCACATCCGATGTACACTGGTTGTCTCCATCGGCTGGCTTCCATTGCGGCAGTAATTTACGGCGAGGGAGACAACCAGTTGTGATTCCCACACCAGTCGCCCCGTCAGCCCCGGTGTGCTCGCTCAACCCAGCAGGTCAAGTTGGTGCCCGTCAACCTTCCGCTGCCTGTCAGGCTGTACGGGACCCCATCGTGAGGATATACCTGCTGCTACCTGCCAGGCTGTACGGCACCCCATCGTGAGGATATACCTGCTGCTTGCTACCTGTCAGGCTGTAGGGGACCCCATCGTGAGGATATACCTGCTGCTACGTGCCAGGCTATAGTGGACACCATCGTGAGGATATACCTGCTGCTATCTGTCAGGCTGTACGGGACCCCATCGTGAGGATATACCTGCTGCTTGCTGCCTGTCAGGCTGTAGGGGACCCCATCGTAAGGATATACCTGATGCTACCTGTCAGGCTGTACGGGACCCCATCGTGAGGATATACCTGCTGCTTGCTGCCTGTCAGGCTGTAGGGGACCCCATCGTGAGGATATACCTGCTGCTACCTCGGCTGTCAGGCTGTACGGGACCCCATCGTGAGGATATACCTGCTGCTTGCTACCTGTCAGGTTGTACGGGACCCCATCGTGAGGATATACCTGCTGCTACCTGTCAGGTTGTACGGGACCCCATCGTGAGGATATACCTGCTGCTACCTGTCAGGTTGTACGGGACCCCATCGTGAGGAAACTCCACACATATACCTGCTGCTACCTGTCATACAGCCTTCGGGGTGCTCGATGGGGCTACCTCATATTTGCAAGCATACACATTCACCTACTGTTACCTACGACATTTGTTACTCGCGAAGTCACCGAGTATGAGCCCCCCCCCCCCCCCCCCCCCCCCCCCCCATCTGTGGCCGTGATGGATGATGAATGATATGACTGATGATGGCCGTGCCGGTTGATGACGCCGCCAGTGAAGGTGAGTGACCATTACCTCAAGTCTGAAGCGTGTAGGTGCTGCCTGTCCTCGGGGCACGTGCTTTCCGTCACGAGCCAGGCGGAGATGCAGGTGCTACAGAAGGCGTGTTCACAGGGCGCCTGTTGCGGGTCCTCCAGCACGTCCCGGCAGATACAGCACAGCAAGCCCTCGTTCACTGGTTCCACAAACCGCTCGATGTCGTAACCCATCGCTCAAACGCCCACACAGCGCTCAACGTCTCCTTTTCTGAAAACGGAAGCGGAAGATGAGCCATGACACACATGTTCTGAAAACGGAAGCGGGGATCAGCCATGACATGTGCGTTCATTCACACATCCCTCAAAGTCACTGAACCAAGTCCTCCCATAAAAACAGTCGCCTGGCAGACGTCAATAAAAACAACCGTTAAACGGCAATAAATACAATCGTTGAACATCAATAATACACCATTTAAACGTCAATAATACATCCGTAACAATAATAAAAACATCCGTTTAACTCTTTGGAGACGGGCCGCAACCGGATTCGCGGCATAAAGCGACACGTCTCGAATGCGTTAACGTCAATAAATACACCCGTGACGTTAATAAATACACCCGTTTAACGTCAATAAATACATTCGTTAAACATCATTAAATACACCCGTCAAACGTTTGGGCTTAACGTCTTTTCAACCACGAAGATGATTTGAAAGAAATGGCACCGAACTAGGGTCTTGACAAATGTTGACCCCACCTGAGTTCGGACTGGCGATCTATCGGGCTGCAGTCCGCACACTTTACTGTATAATTATGTACTGTCACGTGTTCTACCAGCGCTAGCCTCACTCTACTGTATGTGTACTGTACAGTCTACCAGCGCTAGCCTCACTCTACTGTATGAGTACTGTTCTACGAGGGCTAGCCTCACTCTACTGTATGTAAACAGTTCTACCAGGGCTACCCTCACTCTACTGTATGTAAACAGTTCTACCAGGGCTAGCCTCACTCTACTGTATGTGTGCTGTTCTACCAGCGCTAGTCTCACTCTACTGTATGTGTACTGTTCTACCAGCGCTAGTCTCACTCTACTGTATGTGTACTGTTCTACCAGCGCTAGCCTCACCTATCTGCTTTGTGAGTCCGCTCTACCGCCTGAACGCCCCCAGGACGGCTGGCAGACAACAATCAGTCCTCACAAAAACTTCGCTAAATAAAAATTCTAATCTGCGTTCCTCAAACAGAACACACAGTAGTATGCTGTGAGATATACATTGATTGCCAATGATTATAACTACGGTATGTCACGTGAGTAAGAAAACATTCAGATATGGCGTTAACCGTTCTAAACCAGCGACCACACGAGTTCTAATCCAGTGACCACTGACACGAGTTCTAAACCAGTGACCATTGACACGAGTTCTAAACCAGTGACCACTGACACGAGTTCTAAACCAGTGGCCACACGAGTTCTAAACCAGTGACCACACGAGTTCTAATCCAGTGACCACTGACACGAGTTTTAAACCAGTGACCACTGACACGAGTCTAAACCAGTGACCAATGACACAAGTTCTAAACCAGTGGCCACACGAGTTCTAATCCAGTGACCACTGACACGAGTTCTAATCCAGTGACCACTGACACGAGTTCTAATCCAGTGACCACACGAGTTCTAAACCAGTGACCACTGACACGAGTTCTAAACCAGTGGCCACACGAGTTCTAAACCAGTGACCACTGACACGAGTTCTAAACCAGTGACCACACGAGTTCTAATCCAGTGACCACTGACACGAGTTCTAAACCAGTGACCACTGACACGAGTTCTAAACCAGTGGCCGCACGAGTTCTAAACCAGTGACCACTGACACGAGTCTAAACCAGTGGCCACACGAGTTCTAAACCAGTGACCACACGAGTTCTAATTCAGTGACCACTGACACGAGTTCTAAACCAGTGACCACTGACACGAGTTCTAAACCAGTGGCCACACGAGTTCTAAACCAGTGGACACACGAGTTTTAATCCAGTGACCACTGACACGAGTTCTAAAACAGTGACCACTGACACGAGTTCTAAACCAGTGACCACTGACACGAGTTCTAAACCAGTGACCATTGACACGAGTTCTAAACCAGTGGCCACACGAGTTCTAATCCAGTGACCACTGACACGAGTTCTAAACCAGTGACCACTGACATGAGTTCTAAACCAGTGGCCACACGAGTTCTAAACCAGTGACCACACGAGTTCTAATCCAGTGACCACTGACACGAGTTCTAAACCAGTGACCACTGACACGTTCTAAACTAGTGGCCACACGAGTTCTAATCAGTGACCACTGACACGAGTTCTAAACCAGTGACCACTGACACGAGTTCTAAACCAGTGACCACTGACACGAGTTCTAATCCAGTGACCACTGACACGAGTTCTAAACCAGTGACCACTGACACGAATTCTAAACTAGTGGCCACACGAGTTCTAATCAGTGACCACTGACACGAGTTCTAAACCAGTGACCACTGACACGAGTTCTAAACCAGTGACCACTGACACGAGTTCTAAACCAGTGACCACTGACACGAGTTCTAATCCAGTGACCACTGACACGAGTTCTAAACCAGTGGCCACACAAGCGACCACCCTGTCAACGACCTTCCCCCAAAAAACGAAGAATAAACGTAGCAGGATTGTCTACACCCAAAGCAACAGGCTGATGAACGCTGTGTGGTGGAGAACATTTACTCAGGTCTATTGACACTATCCCATACAATCATTCTACTGCCGGGAGTATACGGCGAACACCAGCCACGGGCAAGAGGCATAGACCTCGTGAGACAACATAGTGTCGGTGGCTCGTGAAGTTCTAGATGCCTCTTGCGGCCACATTTATATCTGTGGTAGTGAATTTGCGATGGTCAGTTTTGGAGACACGCCGCTTGTACATGACAGTTCAGGGCGAATCAGGAGCCCAGGTGCAAGTCCACAAAGAACTACAAGTACAATTAGAAACAGAAATTATCCGACTGCAAAGGATCGTGGGAATCTATGCCTCGTGGAGACGGTCTGCAAAAGGTGTTGACAGTAACTGCAAGGGTCGCTTCCATGAAATCCAGTGTCCATTGTCCGGCCCGTTTGCTCTCAACACACCGAGGCCACGTTGTATCAACTATGCGAGAAGGAGCTAGGTTTCTGGACAGGCGCCTTGATGTCACGGTGGCTATCTCGCGCTTTCCGGGCAGTTTTGTTTTGGATGGGATGGACAGAGACATTGATGTAAGGGTACACCGCGATTTACCTGCGATTTTATTAATGGGGTGTACGTGAGACCGACCACAACTGGGGAAAGGTGTCTGAACTACATTTAATGCCGTCACAAACATAAGCTCATGTGGTGGGGGGTGGGGGGAGGGGGGGAAGGGGGGCGGGGGACAGGCAAGAAAGGGTTAATACTTGGCTCTGTTATAAATGTTCTTAGTGTGTCCTATAAATATGTATCGACGGATATTTGGTGGGGAATTTGCAAATGTGTTGATGCATCAATGCAAAAACAGATTTTGGGCTGATGTTGCCAAACACTTTAAGACGTTGTATAATAGATGTGCACCAACAAATTTTAATGAGTTGCTGTCCGAGTCTATACACTATAATAAGAATATAATAAGAGATAGAAGAACTGTAAATTTACACGAATGGAAAAAAATGGGATTGTGGCAATTGGTGATCTTTTAGACCAAAATGGCAAACTCCTCTCTTTTGTGCAATTTAAGCTGGTGTACCCTGAGGTCACAACTAATTTTCTCTTGTATACTGGTGTAACCAATGCCATTAGGGTTTATATTGACTCAACAGCACTTGAACCGGCTGGAGGCAATATAAAGTCTGATAGCAAGGTATGGTCCCTTATGTTAGAAGGTGGATCAAATGGTTTATGCAACACTTGTGAAAATAGTTAGTTAGTTAGTTAGTTATTTGGGTTTAACGCCGAGCAGGCAACTAAGGCCATCTCACGGCGGGAAGGGTAAAAATCTGGTCAGCCAGACTAAAAGAAAGGTCTTAAGACATGATGTAAATATACCTTAAAAATATGTCAGGCTAAAATGTCGCACAGGTCTTTAAAGAAAACGTCGGAAGACTCTCAAAAAGGTCAAAATAATAGAAACATCATAATCTATAAACGCTCAAATCTTATTAAAAATATGGCACTCTCTCAGAAAACTGAAGATCTTGTCCGGGGGCACATCCCGGAACAAAACCTTCAAGGAGTCTGCTGTGAAATGTTTATACCTTGTGTCGATTAGATCAGCACAAGACAACAAAAAGTGTTGAACAGAGTACTGCTCGTCGCAGGCATAACACCATGGACGCTCCTCCTGTTTAAGTAAATAAGAGTGCGTAACATACGTGTGGCCGATGTGGAGCCGAGCCAGGACAGTCTCCTCACGGCGGCTGCCGCAGCGATAAGGTAGACCGTCGGACAACTTAGGAAGGGCTTCATGCAGCTTGTTAGCTTCCTCTTTGTCCCACTCGGACTGCCACTCACGGGCTATGTACGCACTAGCCACATGTCTAAAATCACTATAAACAGTCTGTGTGTCAGGGACAGGGTCATTGCGGGCATCGTTGGCAGCAGAATCTGCGATCCTGTTGCCTTCGATGCCCACATGCCCTGGCACCCAAATAAAAATGATATCATAATATTCCTTCATCAAGTCCGCGTGGAGCTCTCTGATCTGCACCAGCAGTGGGTGGTCATTTCCCGTGCCCTGAAGGGCCTGCAGGGCAGAAAGAGAGTCAGACAGAATCAGGAAGTTCCTTTCTCTAGATCGATAAGCATGCTTGAGTGCCAGCAGAACCGCCTGCAGTTCCGCACTAAATACAGATGAGTGGTCTGGGAGGCGGTGCTTAAATGGGCGTCTAGGATGGCGAGAGGATACTGCGGCCGCAGCCACTCTCTCATCCTCAGACTTTGACCCATCGGTATAGATGCGACAATAGCCAGGAAAAATTGAAAGCAGTTCATTGAGGCTCTGTTGGTATATGGCTGGTGGAGTAGAGTCTTTCTTGTGGGCAGTCAAGTCCAGCAAGATGTCAGGAACTGGTAAGAGCCAAGGTGGAGTGATGTGTTGCAGGGATTCCGAAACTCTGTCCAGGTCCAATCCGGCCGCCTGCAGATGAGGTCGGACACGGAAAGAAAGTGGACGGACAGCTCCCGGATGGGTATCGTAAATCTCTGCAAACGATGGTTTAAAAACACAATCATAGGCAGGATTGTCTGGATGGGCCTTCAGTTTCAGAACGTAGCTGAGCATGAGGCGGATGCGGCGGAGCTTGAGAGAAGGCTCCCCTGCCTCGGCATACAGACTAGGAACTGGAGACGTCCTGAAGGCCCCAAGACATATCCGCAGACCCTGATGGTGAATTGTGTTCAGACGCTGTAGCACAGACTTGGAAGCTGAGCCATACACCACAGAGCCGTAATCCAGTTTGGACCGAACAAGGGCCCGGTACAGACGAAGTAAGACAGTACGGTCCGCACCCCAGTCACTACGACCGACGACACGAAGAATGTCGAGAGCCTTCTGACAAGAGGTTCTAAGGTAATTAATATGGTTGCGGAAGGTAAGTCTTTTGTCAAAAATGACCCCCAGAAACTTTGCCTCCTCGGCCACCTTAATTGGCACTCCAGCAATGCTCAGGCTAGGTTCTGGAAAAAATTTCGTCTGGTTAGTAAAATGCACACAAACAGTCTTGGAGGGCGAGAACTTGAATCCATTGAGAGACACCCACCGCTGGATGCGATCAACGCACAGCTGCAAGCGCCTCTCAAGGGACGCAAGTCCTCGACCACGTGCGCACAAAGCAAAGTCGTCAACAAACAAAGAGCATTCAGAATCATCCTTGACGGCCTTTACAATGTTATTAATTTTAATACTAAATAAAACAGGAGATAGAATGCTGCCCTGTGGGACACCCATCTCCTGTTCAAAGGAGTCGGAGAGGGTGGAGCCCACACGGACATGGAACGACCGGTTTGTCAAAAAATTGTGAATAAAAACGGGCAGGTGCCCTTTAAAACCCATGTCCAACAAGTCAGACATTATGCCATACTTCCAGGTAGTGTCATACGCCTTCTCAAGATCGAAAAAAATTGCATAGACATGCTGCTTGTTGACAAAAGAATCTCGAATAAATGATTCAAAGCGGACTAAATGGTCAGTTGTACTACGGAAGCGCCGGAAACCGCACTGGAGGTCTGTGAGGAGACCCTGTGACTCAAGATGCCACACCAGGCGGGCGTTGACCAGGCGCTCCATAGTTTTACATAAACATGATGTCAAAGCGATAGGCCGGTAGTTGCCCGGGTCGGAAGGATCCTTACCCGGCTTGGGGATCGGTACAACCACAGCCTGGCGCCAAGACGGCGGAAAATGACCAGTTCTCCAGATATGGTTAAAGGCCTTGAGAAGTACAAGGAGTGACCTCTCAGGCAGATGCGTTAGGAATTGATAGTGGACGGTATCTAGGCCAGCAGCAGAGTCATTACATTTCTGCAAAGCTTGCTGCAATTCTGATAATGTAAACGGGACATTATAGTCTTCTGAGTTATCGGACTCAAAATCACAAATACGAGACTCTCGTTTCTCCTTCTCTCTCTGGAAGAAAGGTGAATAATGCTCCGTTGAAGAATTATGGGCAATGGTGGAGGCAAGCAAATTGGCCACAGCTTTTTTTATCTGTAACCAAACTGACACCATCTCTAAGATGGCCAACAGAAGCCGAGCCACCTCTGCCCCTAATTCTCCGAACAGCCTTCCATACTTTCTGGGACGGAGTCCGAGAAGTTAAAGATGAGACGAAGCGTCTCCAGGAAGCACGGCGTTCACGTTTAAAAATGTAACGGGCTTTCGCCCTCTGTCTTTTAAAGGTTAAAATATTTACTTGCGACGGATTACGGAAAGCACGTCGCTGAGCAGATTTGCGCGCTATTTGGGCCTTGCGGCACTCTTCGTTGAACCATGGTACTCTCGGCTTTCGAGGGACTGATGCGGAAGTTTTAGGGATGGTTTCACCCGCTACGTCCAACAAAATAGTAGTAAAAGAAGAAATAGGTTCTTCAGATGACATGACCACCTCCTCTGTAAGACGAGACTGACAGAGGGAGGCGAACAGAGGCCAGTTAGCTTTCTTAAGATTCCAGCGCCCCACCGGCGGATCCTCCCCACAGCTGACCGATGACAGGACTACTGGGAAGTGGTCACTACCACACAGGTCATCGTGAACCTTCCAGTCAAAGTCCAGCATGAGAGAAGGATCACACACAGTGAGGTCTAGAACAGAACTAGATCCTGAACCTGGGTTAGAGTATGTAGGTGAACCATCGTTAAAGACACATAGATTAAGTTGAGAAAAAACATCTTCTAACATCTGACCTCTGCCATCATAGTGGTCACTACCCCAAAGGTGAGCGTGACCGTTAAAATCCCCCCTGAGAATAAAGGGAGGGGGCAGTTGATCAACTAAATTAAAAAAATCATTACTACAGACCCGCAGGGATGGTGGCAGGTAAATACTGCATATAGTTATGGTCTTCTTCAAGGTAACCCGAGCTGCGACAGCCTGAAGACAGGTGTCGATGCTAACGGGGCTACATAAAATTTGGCTACTAATGAGAAGAGCCACTCCACCCGAGCGCCTCTCCGAATCAGAGCCTTTATGTATAGCGTTAAAACCATTAAAGGACACAGGGTCAGAAGTCTTCAGGTAAGTCTCCTGAAGAGATATTACTGAGGGGTTATAGCACTTGACTAAAAGACGTAATTCCTCAAAGTTAGCTTGAAAACCACGACAATTCCACTGAAGCAGAGAGTCCATGATTATGTCTTATCTGGGGGTGCGGAGTTTTCCCCCCCTTTGTCCTTTGCCTTGGAAGGAGTCGGAGAAACAGAGGGGGGCCGGCTCCCGGGCCTCCTCTGGTTCCTAGGAGATGAAGGGGGTGGAGCTGCCGCAGCATCGACAACTTCCACTCCCTCCATCTGCTCCTCCAACGCAGCATATTTGTTTTGAAGGGGGACATCAATGTTCCCCTTCTGGGCCCGTGCGCACGGCGGTCCCATAGATTTCTTTGACTTCTGGTCCTGGGCAGCGTTCCTGCCGCTAGAGTTAGCGGCCTTAGAAGGCTGACCAGAGCCAGAAACCTTTGGTGTTGACAAACTAGCAGGTTTGGGTGGGGGCTGAGGCTTAGGGGCAGCAGAAGGCGGTGCCACCGGACCGGTAGCGTCCGCCCTCTGCGTTCCCTGGCTCCTCGTCACCACCGGAGGAGGATTACTCTCCAGGGGTGAGAGGATCCGAGGCTCCGCCCCCAACCAAGAAGTTGGGGTTTGACAAGAGAAGTCTTTGGTGGGGCGCTTGCCTGCCACCGCAGCACTGAAAGTATACACAAAGTTGTTATTTGAGTTTGGCGCCGCCTCAGCTGCACCAGGACCGTCAACCAGTTTTTTTGCGTCCGCAAAGGACAGCCCCTTCTCCACACGCACCTGCTGAATCCTGCACTCGGAGATCCAACGAGGGCACTTCTTGTCCGAAGCCATATGCGCCCCCTGGCAATTCACACACAGGGGGATGGCTGTGCAGGACTCAGCAGAGTGTCCGGGCTTAGTGCAACGGGCGCATAGGGCCTCTGCCTGGCGGCATGTCTTCTGCCCATGGCCATACTTTTGGCACTTAAAGCACCGAAGGGGGAGGGGGACGTACTTTTTCACTTTTAGGGAGTAGTAACCTCCCCAGATGGTAGTAGGAGCTGTGGGGGTGCCAAACGTCAGGATGATGGTAGGGAGACGGATCTCCCTACCACCTCGTTTGGAAATGAAGCGCCTGACGTAGGTCACCCCCTGTGACTTAAGGTTCCGTACAAGTTCATCTTCAGACAGTTCGGCCAATGCTTGATCTTTAATCACTCCTCTAGAGGAATTCATTGTTTTGTGGGGAGTGACCTCCACTGAAGTGTCTCCGATGGAGGAGAGCCTCAGTAGCCCATTGGAGTGTGCCCGGGTACGGCACTCTACCAACAAGTCACCAGACCTGAGGCGCTGGGCCTCAGGCCTGCCAACACGGCTCCTGAGGGTCTCCCCCACCAGGAAAGGGTGCAGCTTGGAAACAGGCTTCTCTTTAACTTTGCTGTGGATAATGAGAAAGCGAGGCCAGACGGCCGAAACCTGAGGCGTCGCTTCCCCACAATCAGAGTCGCTATCATTTTCAAGGTCAATGTCAGTGGCTATGTGCCGCTTTGGTGCCAGTTTTGGTTTTTTGATATTTTCCATATTATAGTATGATAGATATTCATCCCCCGGGGGTCCCCGCCCGCCACCGAGCCCAACAAGGGAAAGTGCAATTGTCGGCGGGTCTCCAGCCGACGCACAATGGAGACTGCCCGAAAGATATACTCAAGGGGGTAAGCCCGATTCAACCGTTTGAGCCACCGCCTTCTATCACACTGTTGAATACAGGGGAATACTGGCGTAAAGCACCCAATCAGCATCAGAGGCTATAGCATGGTGCTCCGTATAACAACCCGCATGTCAACAGGGGGATAGGGCTCGACGTGACAAGAGCCGATTGACTAGGCCGGTACGACTAGCCTCCCTTTTAGGCAGAAGTCAAGGCCAAAGTGGAGTGTTTCAGCCACCAGGATCCTCTTCTCCCCCGACACGGGTCTCCAAGCACGGCAAACACTTGGGATCCAAAGGACCAAAAGCTCACGCGTATTTTTAAGGACCAATCCAACATGGTAAGACCTGGGTAAGCACAGCTCCTTAAAAACCGGACCAGTGAAAAAGACTGAACAACATATCTGCTGACATCAAGTCCTAATCCTGGACAAAGATGGCACCCGTCTGCTAGCCCACTCAGTCAGGGACCGAGTGGACTACCCACCCACGCCACGTGGAGGCCGATGCCGGGTAGGCTCTTGTGAAAATAAGTCTAATCCCGTCTGTGTTCGAAAGTGGAAGGAAATGTTTGATGACCTATCAGAATGGAAATGTATATTTTTGAAATCACCTAAAACAAGCTCAGGTGGTTTCAGTTAAGGATGATACACAGACTCTTGCCCACAAAACGCTTTTTGTTTTTACGTAAACTGTCCAACACGGCAATATGTACATTCAGTCAGCATGAGGAAGAAACTATTACCCATCTCTTTTGGTAGTGTCATTGTGTGCAGAAGTTTGGGACAGACATGGTAAAGTGGTTACAGGATGATTGTGTGAACTGTGCAACTCTTAGCTTTTGGAACTACCAACAATTTCAAGGCAGACATTGTTATAGACCTAATGATTCTGGTTGCCAAGTTTCATATCTATAAATGCAGGTTACAGGAAACTCAGCCAAGAATTGAACAATTCATTAACTGTATGAAAAGTTGCTTTAAAGTGGAAAAGTACAGATATGGGATCCTAGGCCAAATTGAAAATTTAATAGATTGTGGTTTCCATACAGAGCACTTTTTTGTCAGTAGACACTACCCCACATACACTTCCTTCTTAGTATTTCTTCATCTTTTCGAATCTCTCATAGTATGGCAATCTTCTCCTTTTTTCCCCCCAATGTTGTGGTTTAGCCTGGCAGTGCGTCGGTGTTTGCGTGTGTGTGTGTGTGTGTGTGTGTGGGGGGGGGGTTTGGGGGGGGGGGCATTTACGCGTGTAGGGTAATTTTGTTGTTGTTGTAGTGTACTCCTGTATTGCTTTGTACTACTATGCTTTATATGTTTTGCAGTGTACTATACTGTAGTGTATTCTGTGCTGTATCGTAGTCTGCTGTATTGTGCATTGTAGTCTTTTGTATCTTGTGATATATGTATACAATGCAAAAACATGAATAAAAAAAATAATGTATCGACGTGTGTCTGCAAGAAATCCGTGGACACGTTGTTAACCGGTAATTTACATGTCGGCCCGTGGACACATCACTCCGAGGATATCTTTGGCTCACACTGCCTCTCCGTCCAGTAACACAATAATACAACATATTAGGCTCACACTGCCTCTCCCTCCAGTAACACAGTACACACGATATTTATAATACGTCAGTGCACCAGTACCCCAGTAATACACCATATTCATAGTCCGTCAGAGCAACAGTACCCCAGTAATACACCATATTCATAGTCCATCAGTGCACCAGTAGCCCAATAATACGCCATATTCATAGCAGTACCCCATATTCATAGTCCGTCAGTGCGCCAGTACTCCAATAATACGCCATATTCATAGTCCGTCAGTGCACCAGTACCCCAGTAATACGCCATATTCATAGTCCGTCAGTGCACCAGTACCCCAATAATACACCATATTCATAGTCCGTCAGTGCACCAGTACCCCAGTAAAACACCATATTCATAGTCCGTCAGTGCGCCAGTAACCCAGTAATACACCGTATTCATAGTCCGTCAGTGCGCCAGTAAAACAGTAATACACCATATTCATAGTCCGTCAGTGCGCCAGTAATACACCATATTCATAGTCCGTCAGTGCGCCAGTAATACACCATATTCATAGTCCGTCAGTGCGCCAGTACCCCAGTAATACACTATATTCATAGTCCGTCAGTGCGCCAGTAAAACAGCAATACACCATATTCATAGTCCGTCAGTGCGCCAGTACCCCAGTAATACACCATATTCATAGTCCGTCAGTGCGCCAGTAAAACAGTAATACAGTAATACACCGTATTCATAGTCCGTCAGTGCGCCAGTACCCCAGTAATACATCATATTCATAGTCCGTCAGTGCGCCAGTACCCCAGTAATACACCGTATTCATAGTCCGTCAGTGCGCCAGTACCCCAGTAATACACCATATTCATAGTCCGTCAGTGCGCCAGTAAAACAGTAATACACCATATTCATAGTCCGTCAGTGCGCCAGTACCCCAGTAATACACCATATTCATAGTCCGTCAGTGCGCCGGTACCCCAGTAATACATCATATTCATAGTCCGTCAGTGCGCCAGTACCCCAGTAATACACCGTATTCATAGTCCGTCAGTGCGCCAGTACCCCAGTAATACACCATATTCATAGTCCGTCAGTGAGCCAGTAAAACAGTAATACACCATATTCATAGTCCGTCAGTGCGCCAGTACCCCAGTAATACACCGTATTCATAGTCCGTCAGTGCGCCAGTACCCGAATAATACACCATATTCATAGTCCGTCAGTGCGCCAGTACCCCAGTAATACACCGTATTCATAGTCCGTCAGTGCGCCAGTAAAACAGTAATACACCATATTCATAGTCCGTCAGTGCGCCAGTAATACACCATATTCATAGTCCGTCAGTGTGCCAGTACCCCAGTAATACACTATATTCATAGTCCGTCAGTGCGCCAGTAAAACAGCAATACACCATATTCATAGTCCGTCAGTGCGCCAGTACCCCAGTAATACACCATATTCATAGTCCGTCAGTGCGCCAGTAAAACAGTAATACAGTAATACACCGTATTCATAGTCCGTCAGTGCGCCAGTACCCCAGTAATACATCATATTCATAGTCCGTCAGTGCGCCAGTACCCCAGTAATACACCGTATTCATAGTCCGTCAGTGCGCCAGTACCCCAGTAATACACCATATTCATAGTCCGTCTCTCTCTCTCTTGGCTTGACTTCGCGAACGAAGATTTTATAGGAGTTGCCCACGACGTCTGCAGGCTTGTTCGTGGCTGCGGAGGCCAAT
>BTPG01000002.1:146329279-146489279 GCA_036245525.1 Semisulcospira habei | reverse complement strand
CTAAATGACACATCGAAATGACAACTCTCCTGCCCCATATTATCACATCGAAATGTCAATTCTCCTGCCCTATACTATCACATCGAAATGACAACTCTCCTGTCCCATACTAAATGACACATTGAAATGACAACTTTCGTGCCCCATATTATCACATCGAAATGACAGCTCTCCTGTCCCATACTAAATGACACATTGACATGACAACTCTCCTGCCCCATATTATCACATCGAAATGTCAATTCTCCTGCCCTATACTATCACATCGAAATGACAACTCTCCTGCCGCATACTAAATGACACATCGAAATGACAACTCTCCTGCCCCATACTATCTATCTATCTATCTATCTATCTATCTATCTATCTATCTATCTATCTATCTATCTATCTATCTATCTATCTATCTATCTATCTATCTATCTATCTATCTATCTATCTATCTATCTATCTATCTATCTATCTATCTATCTATCTATCTCTCTCTCTCTCTCTCTCTCTCTCTCTCTCTCTCTCTCTCTCTCTCTCTCTCTCTCTCTCTCTCTCTCTCTCTCTCTCTCTCTCTCTATCTATCTCCCGTAGTCATGCCGACCGTTGGGGCACCACTGATGACTTTGCAACCAGCTCCCTCCATTCCTCTCTGTTCTCTGCCATTCTCAGCGTATCGCCCAGCCTCAGTCCTGTCCACTCTGAGATATTGTCCTCCCATCTTTTCCTCTTCTTCCTCTCCTTCGTCCTCCTTGCACAGTGCCTTGCATGCATGCAGGATTGCTGAACGCGTGACATGCCCATTTTCAGTTTGCGTTTTTTCACAATGGCTAATAGGTCTTCATAGGGCCCGATGGCTTGCCTGATTCTACTTCCCACTTCCTCGTTCGTGATGTGATCTTTCTATGAGATGCCAAGCAGCCTTCGAAAACATCTCATTTCAGTGGCTTGTATCCTCTTTTCAAGGTCTGCTGTGAGGGTCCATGACTCGCAGGCATACAAGAACACTGAGATGACTAAGGAGCGAATCAGTCTGATCTTGGAGCAGATGGTGATGTTTCTGTCCTTCCATATGGTCTTCAATCTTGTCAGTGCTGTTGTTGTCTGCGCAGTCCTGGACAGTATTTCTGGTTTTGATCCCTCATCTGTCACAATGGCTCCTAAGTATTTGAATTTCTTAACTGTTTCCAGTTTTTGGCCTCCAACCATGATTTCAGTGCCAATGCCGCTGGCGTTATTGGTCACCAGTTTGGTCTTCTCTGCACTGATTTCCATCCCATACGCAATGGCTGTACTATCCAACTTTTCCACCAGCTGAGCTATCTCCTTCTCTGTTCCTGCAAGGCCATCAATGTCGTCCGCAAAACGCAAGTTCGTGATTGTTCTGCCTCCAATACCGACAGTTCCTTCATGATCTTTCAGAGCGTCCGTCATGATTCTTTCCAGGAAGATGTTGAAAAGAGTAGGTGAGAGCAAGCAGCCTTATCTGACTCCGACAGTAGTCCTAAACCAGTTTGCTATTTTGCCGTTGAAGCAGACTGCGCTAGTGGCCTTGTTGTAAAGGTTTGCTACGACTGATCAGGTTGGCATTGATGTTGTATGGTGGACCAAAGGGCTGCATGCCACACCCTGTCAAACGCTTTCTTAAAATCCACAAAGACATGATAGAGATCTTGCTGATGCTGGAGGTACCTCTCACATAGAACTCTCAGGTTGAAGATCTGCTCAGTTGTGCTGTGCCCTGGTCTGAAGCCTCCCTGTTCCTCAGCTATGATTTCCTATGCCTGTGGCTTCAGCCTGTTCAGTAGGATCTTTAACATGACTTTGCTTGGGTGGCATATAAGACTGATCGTGCGATAATTCTGGCATTGATGTAAGTTGCCCCATACTATCACGTCGAAATGACAACTATCAATAACATTTTCCAAACATTCATGATCTCCAGACCACAAAGATGACTGCCAAGCGCGTAAAACATAGGGAATAATCCAGCGAAGAAAGAAACACGCTTAGAAAAGACAGTTACGACACAACTGATTGATATTTCAAACAGACAAACAAACTTATCTTTTGCTGATGAGGAAGATGCATTTTCATAAATTGTGATGTAGCTGTCTTTTCTAAGCGCGTTGTTTTCGTTGTTGACCAACCGAACAAAGTAGAATCCACACAGCTCTTGTCAACAAAATCGGTGTTTTATGGTTATGGACATGTCAAGCCAACACAAATTATTATACTCCATTAGCCAGTCTCGGCTACCGTGCACCCCTCCCCCCCTCCCCCCAGTACTCAATAAGATGGGTTTCAAAGTGTACCTTAGTATGTCCTGAGGTATTTAAGCCATGTTCCCCTAAAATCCTTAGTAACACACCAGAGATATAGCCGATGGCGCAAGGGTACCCCCATTCGCGCTCTTTGCGGATGCTAAAATGAGGGTGAGAAACATTTTCCTCTAAATAAATCAGAATTCATTCCAGAAACTCAAATCAGGCAATATTATGT
This sequence comes from Semisulcospira habei, assembly GCA_036245525.1. Classification (NCBI taxonomy): domain Eukaryota; kingdom Metazoa; phylum Mollusca; class Gastropoda; family Semisulcospiridae; genus Semisulcospira; species Semisulcospira habei. Next base: position 146,486,789 of record BTPG01000002.1, on the reverse strand, counting down.
TAAGGCACACCTTCTGCGTCCTTTGCAAAAAAAACGGAATGAAAACATATTGAATCTCTGGCTCACAGTGAAGATATTTGTGCACCCAGGAAACGGCAATTTCTGCGAAATCACACAAAAAAAGACAAAAATAATGTGTCAGATGCCTTCAGACATTTTCTATAGCACTGGCAGTCCATTTTCAGGCTTACATCATTAAAACAGGATGTCACAATTATTATAAACTTGACTAGGTGATGTTGTGATCACTTTGAGTGCCACAGACATTTTCTATAGCACTGGCAGTCACTTTGAGTGCCTTCAGACATTTTCTATAGCACTGGCAGTCCATTTTCAGGCTTACATCATTAAAACAGCATGTCACAATTATTATAAACTTGACTAGGTGATGTTGTGATCACTTTGAGTGCCACAGTGGTTGATTTTGTATCCCTACCCCCAAGTTGTAAAAATACACAAAATTAGTTAGAAAAAAAATACTAAAGTTATTCCATTTCATTTTGACCTCTCTTTACCTATTGTTTCAATAATGTGATCATAAAGTGCAAGAAAATAAGTTAAGTCGGCATCCTTTACGGTACATTCGTGGTGAATGATAGCTTTTTCTCATTTAAAATTGCCGAATAGGGAAACGTACGTTGTTTCCAATGCCCTCAGAAATTTTGAATACAACTGATATGTCTTTTTTAAAAAAGTTTTATTGGTTAGGATAGAGTACCACAGTTACTCCCAACCTGATTTTATGATGCTGTGATGCATTTTGTGGCCACAGTGGCTAAATCTGCTGCCTTACCCCCATTTTACCAGTACGCAAAGGAACGCAAAATGATCATAAAAATTGCTTACTTCATACTCCTCTGTTTAAATATTTGTTGTTCCAGTTTTCCTAAAAAATATGCATATTAAGCATAAAAATGTGTGATCATTTCATTAATTTCAATGTGACCCATCAATTTAATTGTAACTATTTTTAACGGGCTGGTCTTTTAGGTGTTATTTTACCTAGCGTAAGGCGGGTCTAGTAAGGTCTCCCCTTTTCCTTTCATTAATTTCGTCTAGAAATGTGTAAATATGAATATGCGTAATAAAGTTTCATGGTTCCTAATAGCCAAACAATATTATCAAAATACTTAGTTTCCACATGTCCACCACGAGATCACCACTTCCACCTTCTTCTGCAACGTTCAATTCCTTGATGGCCGTCTTTAAATCTTATATTGTTCTGGCTGCCAATAAGTGAGCTGTCAAGAGCTCGGCAGCAGGTTTTCAGATTTTGGTTACAGGGGCGTGTCTTCTGGTCAGAACTGCCAGCGGACCGCTTCTTTCTATGGACAGGTCTGGAAAATGTGTTCAGGAGACTGATTTTCTACGCCACATGCGCATAGGGCTGTTTCCGCATGACCCAGCCTCACGAGGTGAGTCCAGAGTGATCAGTGCGTAGATGAAAGATGGTGGCCTGGCTCTCCCTGTTCAGCTTGTTGATGTCGTCTGCTCACGGGCTGCAGCCGCCATTCTGCTGTTGCCAATCACTTTGTTGCTGTAGTGTCTTGGTTTCTTTACAGGATATTGTGATCTTGAGGTAGTCTGGGGCCTGCTGTCAGCCTCTCCATTCCCAGCTACGCCAGAATGCACTAGAATCCACTGCAGCACTATCTTGTGGACAGGGCATCGGGTCTATCTTGAAGCTTCCTGGTGAGATCAGTGGATCAAGCTGTTGCCACAGCCTAGCTAGTGCTCTGTTGCTGTGTTGAGCACCTGCAGATCTGTACGATAGTTGGAGCTGCTGCCGCCAGGTGGTAAGGAGAGGGAGGTATTAGTGCGGTCTGCACAACAGATGTACACGCCACTTCCTTCGTTCCGCACGGCGTCTTGTGCAGACCCGCCTGTGTAGATGTGAGCACAGCTGCTGTGAGGATAGCGCTTGTGCATAATCTCCGGCGATATGGCTTTGTGCAGTGCCGCGACCTTTGGCAAAGAGTCCTTGAGATGTCCAGGTATCTGAAGGGAGCTCTTAACACATCTTTGGGCTTGGTTCCAGGACGTCAGTTTTAGCCCTTTGCAGGACCTTCAGTTGGCGGTTCAGACTTGGGCATTTCTGACGGTTCTTGGTCTGCTCCTGTAGTCTCCAGTGCTGTCGGTGTTTAGTAAGTCTCTTCATCGTGTGTGCAGTTTTGCGTTCCAGTGGCTCCAATGTCCTCCATTTCCTAAATTGGGGTGCTCCAGATGACTCTAAGAATGTCACTGCATCATGAGAATGACCCATGTTCTGCATCTTGTCAAGCCTGACTTTTTTGGTTTGCAGGCAGTGTTTCATGTTGTCTATGTATCTTGGTACCGCACTACTTGTCTGACCGAGCTGGTGTTTGCTTGCGCCAGGATGCTGTAATTTGCGCCAATGTGGTCCCCACCAGTTTCGTCATCAGAGACTTTTTTTCGCAGCTCTAACTTCCATGGCTTTGATATGAGGCCTTCACATGAATCCAGTAATTTATTTGTTGCCAGTAAAGTTGGCCTGTCTGTCTTTGGTACTGGAAGGTCTCCAGTTTCAAGGTGACCTCTTCTATCTGATTGAAAGAGATGGTCTAGTTCAGTTTGAGTGGCCATCTTTCAGTCCAGCTGCTGACTCTATTGGCAGCGTCCTGGATTCTGCAGGATGCTATTTCTTTATGTTCTGCTGCGCTCCACTCTCTTGGCTGGACTTCGCGAACGAAGATTTTATAGGAGTTGCCCACGACGTCTGCAGGCTTGTTCGTGGCTGCGGAGGCCAATCCGGGACAGGCAGGTTCGACCGCAGTGGCTGCAGGGGAAGGTATGGCCAGAGTTCTGAGTTGCGGCATCTCTGTTCTTTCTCCTGAGCCGCTTGTCCTTAAGGCTAGCTCTGCGAGAGTCCTCAAAGGAGACAGCTGCCTTGTAAATAGTGGAGCGCCAGGTGTCACGGTCCACAGCAAGCGAAGACCACTGGTGGTGGTCGATTTGGCAGGCACTAAGTGACTTCTTGAGACAGTCTTTGTATCTCTTCTTTGGTGCCCCTCTGTCACGGTGTCCAGTAGCAAGCTCGCCGAACAGGGTGATCTTTGGTAGGCGATGATCCTCCATCCTGGAGACATGCCCCGCCCAGCGGAGCTGTGTCCGCAGCAGCAAAGCCTCGATGCTCACGGTTTTAGCCTGTTCAAGGACCTCGACATTGGTGACATAGTCACTCCAGTGAATGCCCAGGATGGTACGCAGGCAGCGCTGGTGGAAGCGTTCGAGGAGTCGTAGTTGGCTGCGGTAGAGGGCCCAGGACTCGGAACCATACAGCAGGGTGGTGAGGACCACAGCTCTGTACACGCTGATCTTGGTGCCTGTTTTCAGCTGTTGATTGTGCCACACCCGCTTGAAAAGTCGCCCGAAAGCGCTGTTCGCTTTTGCCAGCCTGCTGTCAAGCTCCTTGTCCAGCTTGGCGTCCGACGTGATAATGCAGCCAAGGTAAGTAAACTGGTGCACTGACTTTAGTTCAGACTCGCCGATGGTGATGTGAGGAGGGCGATACACTGTCTTGGGTGCCGGCTGATGGAGGACCTCTGTCTTTTTCAGACTGACCTCGAGTCCAAAGAGCTGGGCAGCGTCTGCGAAGCAGGACGTGATGCGCTGCAGGGCTCTCTCTGTGTGTGCAACGAGGGCAGCATCATCAGCAAAAAGCAGCTCACGGATCAGTTGGTCTAGGGTTTTCGTGTGGGCCTGCAGTCGTCTGAGGTTGAACAGGCTGCCATCGAGACGATACCTGATGTACACTGCATCGTCATCATCGAGGTCCACTGTGGCCTGCTTCAACATCATGCTAAAAAAGATGGTGAAGAGGGTCGGTGCCAGCACGCAGCCCTGCTTTACGCCGTTGAGAATGGGGAATGGTTCTGAGAGGTCATTGTTGAGTCTGACCTGACCTTGCTGGTCCTCGTGTAGCTGGACAATCATGTTGAGGAACTTTGGGGGACAGCCAAGTCGCTCCAGGATCTGCCACATGCCTTGCCTTGCTGCGCTCCACACTGCAAAGTCATCAGCATGGAGAATGTTCGAGATGAACCTTGGTACTGCTGTACTGATGTCATTAATGTAGACCAATAACAGCATCAGACACAACATCTCCCTGAGGTACAGCTTCCCCGAGTTTGACAAGAATGCTGAATGTGCAGACGGTAGAAGTTTCAGCGGCAGCCCCTGTTAAACATGCCTTAACTAAAAAGAATTACAATTAAATTGATGGGTCACATTAAAATTAATGAAATGATCACACATTTTTATGCTCAATATGCATACTTTGTTAAGAAAACTGGCAACAAAAATATTTAAACAGAGGAGTATGACGTAAGCAATTGTTATGATCATTTTGCGTTTTTTGGCGTACTGGTGAAATGGGGGTAGGGCAGCAGATTTAGCCACTGTGGCCCCTACATACATCACAGCATCATCAAAAATCAGGTTGGGAGTAACTGTGGTACTCTATCCTAACCAATAAAATCTATACAAAAAAAAAAAAAAAGACCTATCAGTTGTATACAAAATTTCTGAGTGCATCGGAAACAAGGTACGTTTCCCAATTCGGCAATTTTAAATGAGAAAAAGCTATCATTCACCACGAACGTACCGTAAAGGATGCCGACTTTCCTTATTTTCTTGCACTTTGTGGTCACAATATTGAAACTTAATAGGTAAAGAGATGTCAAAATAAAATGGAATAGCTTCAGTAATTTTTTTCTAATTAAGTTTGTGTATTTTTACAACTTGGGGGTAGAGATACAAAATCAACCACTGTGGCACTCACAGTGAACACAGCATCACCTAGTCAAGTTTATAATAATTGTGACATCCTGTTTTAATGATGTAAGCCTGAAAATGGACTGCCAGTGCTATAAAAAATGTCTGAAGGCATCCGACACATTATTTTTGTCTTTTTTTTCTTCGATTTCGCGGTAATGGCCGTTTACTGGGTGCACAAATACCTTCACTGTGAGCCAGAGATTCAATTTTGTTTTCATTCTGTTTTTTGCAGAGGATGCAGAAGGTGTGCCTTAACATAGTATTGCCTGATTGGGGTTTCTGGAATGAGTTCTGATTTACTTAGAGGAAAATGTTTCTCAACCTCATTTTAGCATCCGCAAAGAGCGCGAATGGGGGTACCCTTGCGCCATCGGCTATATCTCTGGTGTGTTGCTAAGGATTTTAGGGGAACATGGCTTAAACATCTCAGGTCATTCTAAGGTACACTTTGAATACCCATATTATTGAGTACGAGGGAGGGGGGGGGGGGAGGGGGGTGCACGGTAGACCGGGCTAGCTTTTGGAGTATTAGTATTACTGGTCTATTCATGTGCAATTGTTACTGGTTTATTCATATGTAATTGTTACTGGTTAACCAAACGTCCTATGTCGATCACCTGATTTGCGCTGCACATTGAAGGACTGTTCCTGTCCATATAAAATCTCGCCATTAAAACCGCCGTCGTTTATGCATCAAATAAAAAGAATTAAGAATGAAATGCAATGACAGCTGTAAAAGCCTTTGCTGAGCTGTCAGAAAATTGAACCAGCTTTAACGCCGTCTATTGTTGAATGGTCTTCAATACTCACACGTGCCTAACTCTCTCAAGCGGGTCACACGGTGTATTGATGACGCGCCAAGACTGCACATTATGTCTTTGGCCTCACCTTGCAGGGCCGGATCACTTACATGTTGGGGGGGGGGGGGGGGGCAAACAATTTTTGGGAGAAATTAACCACCTGAAACAGACACCTAAAGCAGAGTTTTGACTGTTTTGAGTATGGCATTATTTTGTTTTTTTCACCAAGTTGAGCAAAGATCATCCTTCAGTGTATCAAAGTTTTATTTTGTAGTTTTTTGTGGGGGAAGCGGGGGGGGGGCATCCCCCCTGGATCCGGGCCTGCCTTGTACCGTTATGTAACGTGGGGGGGGGGGGGGGTGGTGGGAGGGGAGGGGTAGTAGTCAAACTGCACAATAAGTCTTCCACCTCCTCACTTCGGTAAGCTCTTCCCATAGGGGCCTGAAGACGGTGCTGCTTTGACTAAATGCTTCAGCTAGTGACGCGGTGGCGCAGCGGATTTGCCGCATTAGTCAATGCGGCCGCACCATCGTCAGCCCCCTATGTTTCTTCCATCTGCAAGAGGCACAGATCCTCATGAGCTCCCACAATGTGAAGACGTCTGCCTCTTGCTAGCCTGCTTTACGTCTTCGTTTTTCAAGCGTAATTGGACCACGGCCGGAGGTCTGCCCAACCCAGGACATGACAGTCTCCACGGAAATAGCCATTCAGCCAATCTATTACACCTGCACGGACTCTCATAAACCTGACAGTAGCCGGGCGTTCACGACAATCTATTGCTGTCACTGTGAGGTGTCGGCTTCATTAACCTTTGTATCCACTCCTCGGCCCTAGGAAGACTACTACTGCTGCTACTACTAATACTGCTACTATTACTACTACCATAAAATAATGAGTACCGAACAGCGCCTGAACTCAGAGCTCTTGGCACGTTTACTACTGAATTACTTTTTTGTTAAAAAAGAAAAGAAAAGACTAATTCACTAAAATACTGCTGACTAGTTGGCTATGCGCTAAGCAAAAGTCGTATTTGCCATCAGAAATCGCGCTACGAAGCCTCAGTAACCATTCGTTTCTGGAAACAACTCAATACATGTAACATACCTTCACCGGCGCGGTCACCGACACAACTCACTGGTCTCGGTATGGCTTCACCCTGCCTTCATAGCTTTGTTATATGCGTAGCAATACATCTAAAGATCGCTAGCGCTGCACTCTAGCACTGGTACAGTAAACAAACACAGCTACCATCAGAACAAACTGTGAATGTAGGAGCGATGGCCTTTTGACATTTTACGCTTAAATAAATGCTAGACATAATGAGTGACCGCCAAGCGAGTAAAAGGCAATTTTATTTTAAAAAGCAAGCTTAAAAATAATCAAGACAAAACAATTACCTGATGACCGATTGCAGTAAAGTGAATAAATAAAGGTTTAGTGCACTAACTTGGTCACCATCTTGGCCGTAAGCTAGTGCACTAACTTGGTCACCATCTTGGCCGTAAGCTAGTGCACTAACTTGGTCACCATCTTGGCCGTAAGCTAGTGCACTAACTTGGTCACCATCTTGGCCGTACGCTAGTGCACTAACTTGGTCACCAACTTGGCCGTAAGCTAGTGCACTAACTCAGTCACAATCTTGGCTGTAAGATAGTGTACTAACTAGGTTATAATCTTTGCTGAAATCTAGTGTACTAACTCGGTCAAAATCTTGGGCGTAAGCTGGTGTACTAACTAGGCTACAGTCTTGGCAGTAAGCTGGTGTACTAACTAGGCTACAGTCTTGGCTGTAAGCTAGTGTACAATATTGGCCATAAGCTAGTGTACAAAATCTTGGGTGTAAGCTGGTGTACTAACTAGGCTACAGTCTTGGCTGTAAGCTGGTGTACATTCTAGTAAACTAGTGTACTAACTCGGTCACAGTCTTTGCTGCAAGTTTCTAAATCATAGGACAGCACACGCTAATGGCGCCCACTGTGGCGGCCACAGAAGCAGAAATTTAACGACGAAAGACTGCGGCTCTTAACTCCTCAGGCTAGTAGCACTTGCTGCCCGGCGTAGTGGGGTTTGTGTACTGTGTCTGTGACAGCAGGTGATTGTGACAGCGTCCCGTATCGAACTATTGCCAATCGGATCTGCGGGTTTTTCAAATTCACTGCCATCTGTCTGCTGAGCACTGCGTACACATCAGTACAGCCACACTAGATGAATTAACTAAGACAGGTCAAGAGCGGTGCCTGATGCTGCTGCTAAGCTGGCACGACATACCATTCACCGATGGATTGATCATGATAGCTGGTGCCGGTTGAGCTTGGCGCCTGAAGGCGTGATTCTCATCTGCCACCAGTCAAGATTCAATCAACTTCCATAAAATTATATTCTTAGGTGTCAAGCTGATCAGACACCACAGAGATATCATCACACCCTACCATAGAGCTATTGCGGTCAATTCCAGGCGTCAAGGTCATGACACCTTACCATAGAGCTAACGCGGTCAATTCCAGGCGTCAAGGTCATCATACCCTTCCATAGAGCTATCACGATCAATTCCAGGCGTCAAGGTCATCACACCTTACCATAGAGATATCGCGGTCAATTCCAGGCATCAAGGTCATCACACCCTAACATAGAGCTATCGCGGTCAATTCCAGGCGCCAAGGTCATCACACACTACCATAGAGCTATTGCGGTCAATTCCGGGCGCCAAGGTCATCACACACTACCATAGAGCTATCGAGGTAAATTCCAGGCGTCAAGGTCATCACACCCTACCATAGAGCTATCGCGGTCAATTCCAGGCGTCAAGGTCATCACACCTACCATAAAGCTACCGTGGTCAATGCCAGGCGGCAAGGTCATCACACACTATCATAAAGCTATTGCGGTCAATGCCAGGCGTCAAAGTCATCACACTACCATAGAGCTATCGCGGTCAATGCCAGTGCCAAATTCATCACACACTACCACAGAACTATAGCGATCAATGCCAGGCGTCAAGGTAATCACACACTACCATAAAGCTATTGCGGTCAATGTCAGGTGTCCAAGTCATCACACACTATTATTGAGCTATCGTGATCAATGCTATGCGCCAAGGTCATCACACACCACCAATGAGCTATCGTGGTCAATGCCAGGCGCCAAGGTCATTCACAGAGTTATCGCGGTCAATGCTATCACACACCCTCCGTCAGCTATCATAGAAGTGCGCAATCCATCGTATGACCCTGATCACAGGTAATATAAACCTCGTACCTTTCACAGACAAGTGATTTCAACACTAGCGTGCGCTGTTCTACTGTGTTCACGATGGCTGAGGGGTACCGCAGTATGCACGTTGGTGTTCAGCTCACCATGGACTGCGCTATTCGTTTTCTTTCATTTTTCAAAGCCGATACGGAAGCAGGTTTACGAAAACTGTTCAGCTGTGCAGGAACTGAACTGACGATGAACTGATGACTAAACTGAGCAAATTGATTCTCTACAAATGGCTAAAAACAAGTCACATAGATCTGTGTCTTATCCTTCTCCCTCCAGGGGTGGATCACTTACCTTCTGAAGAGAGAGAGAGGGGGGGTTGGGGTTCCAAACTTCGTTTGGGACATTTTACCTCAGATTGCCCAGCGTGGGTGAGAGGGAAGGTGGGGGGGGGGGGGGGGATGATAAAAAGAACCACAACTTTCCACTCACCGATAATTCAAACGATGAAGGGGATGCCGAGATTTCACTGCCTTTTGAGCGCAACAGAAGAAACTCTCCCGTTAGCTTTCGCATTATGACATCCACACGTCATGCTTCATAATATAAACTCTCCTGTTAGCTTTTGCATTATGACATCCACACGTCATGCTTCATAATATAAACTCTCCTGTTAGCTTTCGCATTATGACATCCACACGTCATGCTTCATAATATAAACTCTCCTGTTAGCTTTCACATTATGACATCCACACGTCATGCTTCATAATTTAAACTCTCCTGTTAGCTTTCGCATTATGACATCCACACGTCATGCTTCATAATATAATAGGACATAATAAGAACATGTATACAGGAGATATCGCCAACTCAATAGTAGTTACCCTGCAGCAGGTCGCGTTAACAAACACAATCTGACAAAGTTGTAACAAGTTATCATAGCGACAGGCACAGGCTCATTTTTTTCAAATCGGGCAGTGTTGTAACAAGTTAACTCATTCCAGACGTGCCGCCTCCGGATACGCGGCATAAGCCACCATGATAAAGCAATCGCATAGCGTACCCAAAAGCGGCACGTCTCAAATGAGTTACTGTAGTGACAGGCACAGTCTAATTGTTTACCGACCAAAATCTTCCACCCCGTTCAGTCTCAGTCAAAGGCGAGGCTAGAAGAGGGAGCTTGGGGGTGGAGGGAGGCGCGGATAGAGGGAGTGGGGGCCGGCGGTACGCCAAAACCATGAACGTGATTGACATATATTAGGCTTTCGTGAACCCCGAAAGCAAAAGTCTTCGGACAGTCACTAGCAACTGCCGGCCCGCGCATCATGTGCCGTCCACCGTGGACGTCGCCTGTTTGCCAAAGGCCACAAAATGATTTCTGGAGTGGGGAGCAAACAAATACACGGTCATGGCATCAATCCACTGAGCTGCTAACAATTCCATCCTTAAAGGTGCGCACAGACATGTTGGCCATACACTACGTCAGTGTTCATAAAGTGCCGTCACTGACCCACACGTCACTACGTGCTTCACACATGTTGCGTGTACGTTTTAGGGGCAGATCTGGAAGGGGGGGGGGGGGGGGGGGGGAGTGTGTTACAGGGGTTCCCGCCGGAACACCCCCCCCCCTTTCCAGACCCAATTTTTGTTTAATGCTTTTGGGCTGTTTGGACCCCTCGCACGCGCCCTCTTCAGCCCCCCCCCCCCCCTTGCTTTTTAATTTATTTATCGGCTCCTGGAAGCAAGGTTTAGCGTCGGGGAGGCCTTTTGTATCAAGCTGTAGCCGGGTCACAAACAAAAAGTTGGAAACCCCCCCCCCCCCCGAGATAACTGATCCGCCCCTGCTTTTGTCCATAAGGTTCTGAGCCACTGACCCACACGTTGTCCCTATACGTGTGTCACACATGTTGCGTGTACTCTAAGCCACTGACCCACACGTTGTCCCTATACGCATGTCACACATGTTGCGTGTACGTTTGTCCACAAGGTTCTGAGCCACTGACCAGCAGGCATATTAACACACTGGTTGTCTCCTTCCATTTACTGTCATTGATCAGCGGGAACGAAGCGAGGCAGACAACCAGAGATATTACATGCCGGATATCGGACAACACACTGACAATACACACTCAGATACTTACCTTTAGTTTTGAGGTCCATGTTTCCGGCCTTCCAGCGGAGTCAATGTTTGTCCTGACACTTTGAAAGTCAGAGTTCACAATCACATGGGCGAAACCAACGTCCGCCACGGCGGAGTTTAGTGGCACAGCTGTCAACACTGAAGTAACGTTGTTTACTGGCACAACTGTCAACACTAAAGTAACGTTGCTTACTGGCACAACTGTCAACAAGTAACGTTGTTTACTGCCACAACTGTCAACAAGTAAAGTTGTTTACTGCCACAACTGTCAACAAGTAACGTTTACTGGCACAACTGTCAACAAGTAACGTTGATTACTGCCACAACTGTCAACAAGTAACGTTGTTTACTGCCACAACTGTCAACAAGTAAAGTTGTTTACTGCCACACTGACTGTCAACACTGAAGTAACGTTGTTTACTGCCACAACTGTCAACACTGAAGTAACGTTGTTTACTGGCACAACTGTCAACAAGTAACGTTGTTTACTGCCACACTGACTGTCAACACTGAAGTAACGTTTACTGGCACAACTGTCAACAAGTAACGTTGTTTACTGCCACAACTGTCAACAAGTAACGTTGTTTACTGCCACAACTGTCAACACTGAAGTAACGTTGTTTACTGCCACAACTGTCAACACTGAAGTAACGTTGTTTACTGCCACACTGACTGTCAACACTGAAGTAACGTTGTTTACTGCCACACTGTCAACACTGAAGTAACGTTGTTTACTGGCACAACTATCAACAAGTAACGTTGTTTACTGGCACAACTGTCAACAAGTAACGTTGTTTACTGCCACAACTGTCAACAAGTAACGTTGTCCACATCAAAACTCCCGCAAACAAATGGCCAGCACGTACTGCAATCATATCATACACACTACAGGACTTGTTGAAATGTATTTTCAGGGAACAGCTGGCCCGTGATCCGACAGAGTGAGCCTGAGCGATCTACTTCAATAACAGCAGGGTGTAACCCGTACACATGCCGCTAAAAGTAAAAGCACGCCAAAAACAGTCGTACATGCCTACACATACACACACACACACGCGGCCTATCCAGTCTCAGTTTCGGGCACCGACCAGGGACTTATCCATAGCACATGAAGCTTTGCGGTTCAGTCAAGTAAAACGAGAATGGCTATACGTGCTGAACTCAATCCGGCAAACGCACATTTTTGTCGCCTGCCATGTGAACCTGGGAGTGCTTAGGCCGCACCGTAATCAATTAGCAGCTACACGCAGGGTTTGGCAAGATATAATGACACGTACGTGTGGCTAGCAATAATGGCCTTTCTTTTACACTGACACTCACTCTGAATATACTACACGTAGGGTTTGGCAAGATATAATGACACGTACGTGTGGCTAGCAATAATGGCCTTTCTCACTCTGAATATACGGCCACTGCCGCTGGAGGCGGAAGTGGTCATGCCGTTTAAGGGCAGTGCCTGATTAGCTTTGCGCCTTGAACTAATCTGTCACTTTCCTACTAATCTGTCACTACCCTTGAACCATCATGCCAAAAGTGCCTTGCACACGGCAAACATTTCACCATCAAAGCAGTTCTGTATCATCAGCACCACTGCCAGACCTTTAATTGAAAATGTTGCACTCCAGACAGAACATCATAGACTTCTGTTGTTCGGTGTTGTACGAAATGGAAACATGTGTAAACAGCAGAAACATGCAGCAACGTGAAAAAGACTTCTCTCTATATATGACCCGGTCACTAAAAGACTTCTCTCTATATATGACCCGGTCACTAAAAGACTTCTCTCTACATGACCCGGTCACTAAAGACTTCTCTCTATATATGACCCGGTCACTAAAAGACCTCTCTATATATGACCCGGTCACTAAAAGACTTCTCTCTAAATGACCCGGTCACTAAAAGACTTCTCTCTATATATGACCCGGTCACTAAAAGACCTCTCTATATATGACCCGGTCACTAAAAGACTTCTCTCTATATATGACCCGGTCACTAAAAGACTTCTCTATATATGACCCGGTCACTAAAAGACTTCTCTCTATATATGACCCGGTCACTAAAAGACTTCTCTCTATATATGACCCGGTCACTAAAAGACTTCTCTATATATGACCCGGTCAGTATCACAGAAAATCACGCATGTAAAACGGAGGAGCGATATTTTATCCTTTACTGGCTGAACTAAATCCATTATTGCGAGTAAATAATATATTAAACCTGGCCGTTCCTGGATTCAAAGTAAATGAAAACAAGGCTAAGCCGGACGGCCGATGCGCAGTGTTACACTTTATCTTCACGCAGACCGGACTGCCGGAATCCCGCGCAGTAGAAAGTAAAACTTGCTCAGTAGAACTGAATCGGAGTTCTATACACAAAGCTATCCCTCTTCTGTTTTTCGGCTTTTCCCCCCAGTGCGCAAAAGGCCATTTTGCCGATGTCGCCTCACCTGTTCCGTAAGCTAAAACCCGCATTCACTGCTAGTCGGTCGCCTGCTTTCGTGTTGAGGAAGAAGGAAAACTAAATGTTACCGATACAGACCCGACCCTCAATCCACAAGACACATGGATTCCATCTCGGTCAGTTAAAAGCACAGATTGCCGTGAGCCCCTGCAAAACACTCCTGGCCGTTCTGTCGACAGCAGACACAAATTTACATCAGTCCCTGGAGTGACTCGCGCAACCGCAAGAAACATAGTTTGTGAATCCCTGCAACTGCAGCCCTGGCCGGCTCACGAAAATTTATGCCTATCAAGTTGCTGTGCTGAGATCGACTCGAGCGTTCTTCATTGCTCGTAGTACCCCGTCCAGTCCAATCCATTCTGTCGACAAAAGATACAGAGTCACATGAACCTCAGCCGCTGCGGGGGATCATGTCGAGAATCTATATCTTTTAGTTGTTCTCCAAGATTGGCTCAAGTGTCCTTCAGACGTGAATCACCGTGTTTAGAAACAAATCCAGACACCTCCGTTTCTGCGTGTAAAACTTCAAAGCAACTTGCTCTTTCTTATTTTTCGAAACGCACGTTTGAAGTAGAAAAGACGTCATACGTCTGCAGTTACAGCAAACAAAGAAATGGGATAAACTGATACTAATTCTTTGTCCAATGTCTGCATGTCTTTGCGGTTTATAAACCAGACACCCGACACCAGAAAGAGGAAACTTTAAAAACTAACTGACGCGCAGCAACCAATGGTCACCGACTTCGGCCTTGTAATAATTCTACGAGTGTAGCTGTAGCGAGTACAGCCGTATTCAATAACTTTAGCCTAGTTTTCACGGCGAGGGAAATTGTCAGCGAGACGCCAACTAGACGTTGCCCCGTGATAAACAGTCACTGTCCTCTGCTTCACAATGAAAATGTCGTCTGCTGGTCTCCACTCGACTCCAGCTGCCGCCGCGCACGCTGACTCATCCCACTTATGACGTCATGGCGCGCGACACGTGTGCCCCGAAAGTCCGACAGCGAACCCCTGCCATCTGACAAAAAGTGCACACACCACTCACACACACAAACACTCGCATACACACACTCTTCAAACGGCCAATACGATTATAGTGGATTACCATGCACATATTCCTTTGCGAGTGTCGATGTGCCAGGCCGACAGAAAATCATTGTCCGGACAGCGGCAGCAGTCTCGAAACTTGAAGATGGATTGATCATAATTCAAGGGTAGTGCCCCATCATGAGATGGATTGATCATAAGATTCAAGGGTAGACCTTCAGGCGCCAAGCTCATCTGGCACTACCCTTGAATTATCACAATCAATCCATCTCCTGCAACTCAGGTACATAGTCGTTAGGCAACATCGTCAAAATCAATGGGACCTTGGGGCCAAAAGGGTTACAACTGCCGCCAGTTGCAGGACACTGGTCCAGTTGCAGGACACTGGTCCAAGCCAGTAACTGCCAACCAGCTGGCCCTCTGCCGGCATTACAGCAAGATTTGTTTTTTGCGTCAGGCTAAAAACAGCTCCAAACAAAGCCGCTAGTACTATGCCAGGCAGGTGGTGGCTATTGAAAATGATGTGCTACTCGCCACTGGTGACGCTAGGCAAGCTGTTGACAGGCTTAACCCATTTAGCGCCGAGTCCCTACAGCAGGAGATGGATTGACCATGATAATAAAGGGTAGTGCCAGATTAGCTTGGCGCCTTCAGGCGCCAAGCTAATCTGGCACTACCCTTGAATTGTCATGGTCAATCCATCTCCTGTAACTAGTGCATACTCATTAAGTGACCCCTCCAACATTTAGCCTTGGGGCCAAAGGGGTTAACTCTTTGACTGCTGAGAAAACACCATCCACCTGCAACAGAGATAGATCCTCATGTGGGCTCTTGAGTATCCGAGTATCCATGCTTCTTGCTGGCATCCCTTTGAATCTCTGTTCCTGCGATGGCCGAGACTCTTTGGTGTTGAACTGATGAAGACTGCTGCCACAACCTGTGCCCACCGGCAACTAACTGATGAAGACTGCCGCCACAACCTGTGCCCACCAGCAACTAACTGATGAAGACTGCCGCCACAACCTGTTCCCACCGGCAACTAACTGATGAAGACTGCCGCCACAACCTGTGCCCACCGGCAACTAACTGATGAAGACTGCCGCCACAACCTGTGCCCACCAGCAACTAACTGATGAAGACTGCTGCCACAACCAGTGCCCACCGGCAGCTAACTGATGAAGACTTCCGCCACAACCTGTGCCCACCGGCAACTAACTGATGAAGACTTCCGCCACAACCTGTACCCACCAGCAACTAACTGATGAAGACTGCAGTTAAGACGTTAAACCTTTGTTTTTGGAGGCAAAGCAACGAAGTGACCAACAGAAACCTCCAGCAATTAGAAGATATTTGATAGATCCCTGTCCATGAGAGACAGATGCGAGTTTCACATGAGAAGCAGCAGTCACAGGAGCCAACATCAGCTTCCAGCAGTTGAACACATAGTATATGTAACAGTTTCACACGAGTCCCTAGTCACAGGAACCAACACCAAAAACACAATGTATATGTAACAGTTTCACACGAGAACCTGCAGTCAAGGGAACCAACATCAAAAACACAATGTATATGTAACAGTTTTACACGAGAACCTGCAGTCAAGGGAACCAACATCAGCTTCCAGCAGTTGAACACATAGTATAATTATATACGGGACACATATCAGATACACATGAAACCCTGCAGTCACAGGGACTCATGAGACTTACGTGACTTGACTTGCCGAATATGATCCAGTGAAACACACACCCACACCCATAAACACACTCACATGCATGCACATACACACGATCACACACACAAACACAACCATGACAAATAACTGCATCCTACAATTTATTTGTACAAAACATTGAACAATTCACAAGTGAACTATGTACACATTTGGTCCAAGGTATCCATTACAAGAGGAAAATCTTTCGAAGGCTCTCATTTCAAAAGTCAACAGTAGGGTTAGTTAGTTATTTGGGTTTAAAGTGGAGCAGGCGACTATGGCCATCTGATGTCGGTCAACAGTTGGGGATGAATTGAGCGACAGTGCACGGATCACTGTTGGCTTTCATGAATTGAACGACAGTGAAGGTACATATCACCGATGGCTCTCATGAATTGAATGACAGTGAAGGTATATATCACCGATGGCTCTCATGACTTGAGTGAAAGTGCAGGTATGTATCACTGTTGGCTCTAATGAACTGAGTAAATGTGCAGGTACATATCACAACAGGAAAATCTCCTGTTGGTCCTCATTTCAAAAGTCCACAGTAGGAGATGAATGGAGTGAAAGTGCAGGTATACATTACAACAGGAACATCTCCCGTTGGCTCTCATGAATTGACTGAAAGTGCAGGAGTAGTGCCCATCTAACTCACCCATGATGTGCAACATACACCACAAATGATATTAGCCTCCCAGTCATGTGTAAAACGCGAACTTTATTAGTCACATCATATCTATAATAGAATTAGTGAACTCATTTGAACCAAGCTTCATACAGATACGCGGCTTTTAACACATATGCATCTCACGCGGCACATCTTGAATTATTTAATGTGGTATGCATGTGGCATGTTCACCATGAGCAGGCACCACTCCTGAGCTGTTGTGGTGCTTCCATCTCCCATGACCTGAACAGAGTTATCCGTGGACAACTGAACATTAAAATGTGAGCTCTGAAATAAAGCTAACAAGATGGGATGAACCATAACCCACAATGTCTCTTCTATATGAGAGCTGTCCTCACTGTCAATGGTCTCTACCTTTTGTCTTTGACCTGATTCTGATGTTGAATTATCTCCTATTGAAAAAGTCTCGCAGATCTGCCAATGCGTCAGTGAGTTCTATAAGGGGCGCAGGACATACGCGTCTTGATTTGTCAAATGTCATTTGTCATGACGTAAGTTTTAGTTGTTACGTAATTTTATATTTTACGTGATATGAGTTTCACTTTCGCTTCATAGGCTTGAGAAAATGGTGACAAAACTAGAACTTCACAGTACAATTTCAGTCTTGCTATAATTTGTGTGAAAGCAGGTTGACTTTACCTAGCTACATGATATACTAAGTACACGCGAGTTAACTCAGGCAGCCCTTGCTCAGTCCCCCCCTTCTTTTCTTCCTGTCATTCACACGTGCAACATGTCTCCAAAAAGTTAACTCAGGCAACCCTTGCTCAGTCCCCCCCTTCTTTACTTCTTGTCATTCACACGTGCAACATGTCTCCAATGAGTTAACTCAGGCAGCCCTTGCTCAGTCCCCCCCTTCTTTACTTCCTGTCATTCACACGTGCAACATGTCTCCAATGAGTTAACTCAGGCAGCCCTTGCTCAGTCCCCCCCCTCCCCCCTTCTTTGCTTCCTGTCATTCACTGCAGTCTCAATATTGTGGTAGGAACAACTCTGGGGAACAACTTTGGCCCAACGTGCTGTCTCTATATGGGGTAGGAACAACTTTGGGCCCAACGTGCAGTCTCTATATGGGGTAGGAACAACTTTGGCCCAACGTGCTGTCTCTATATGGGGTAGGAATAACTTTGGGCCCAACGTGCAGTCTCTATATGGGGTAGGAACAACTTTGGGCCAAACGTGCAGTCTCTATATGGGGTAGGAACAACTTTGGGCCAAACGTGCAGTCTCTATATGGGGTAGGAACAACTTTGGGCCAAATGTGCAGTCTCTATATGGGGTAGGAACAACTTTGGGCCAAATGTGCAGTCTCTATATGGGGTAGGAACAACTTTGGGCCAAATGTGCAGTCTCTATATGGGGTAAGAACAACTTTGGGCCAAATGTGCAGTCTCTATATGGGGTAGGAACAACTTTGGGCCAAATGTGCAGTCTCTATATGGGGTAGGAACAACTTTGGGCCAAATGTGCAGTCTCTGTATGGTGTAGGAACAACTTTGGGCCAAATGTGCAGTCTCTGTATGGTGTAGGAACAACTTTGGGCCCAACGTGCAATCTCTATATGGGGTAGGAACAACTTTGGGCCCAAAGTGAGTGGTGGAACTGCAACTACAACTTAAACTGGAATCTGCAACTTGACAAGCATGTCTCAATACAATAAGAAAGCGGGCCACATATGAAATGCAGCACAGCACAGCATTTCAAAACTTCCCATTTGCAGCTTCATGACAGCAAAAATACAGAGCATCAGTATTAAAATAACAAAGACAGAGGATAGGAACGTGAGTAAGGATCCATCTCTGTTAGCAACATGTGTAGATTCTCATCAACCTCTGTAGACACAAGGGCTCATGAGGCTCTATGCACCTTGCATATTTGAAGGGACTGAGCATCAACCTCTGTAGACACTAGGGCTCATGAGGCTCTATGCACCTTGCATACAGCATGGGCTGAACATCAAGCTCTGTAGATACACCAACCTCTGTAGACACATCAACCTCTGTAGACTCAAGGGTTCATGAGGCTCTTTGCATTTTGCATACTGAAGGGACTGAGCACCAATACTGTCATTTACCAGTCAATGCAAATTCTTAAATGTCCCTGTCTTTAAAATCCCAAATCCCAAATGTCTGGATTCTTATTTGGTGAAGGAACGAACATGTCTGCCAGGATCCCTGCGACCATGGAAACCACCACCACCTCCTCCTCCTGCAAATCTGAAGAAAAAACAAAGAGATGTAGAAAATGTACAGACACAGTTCAGTACAAGCCTGCACTTTTACTACAGACACAGTTCAGTACAAGCCTGCACTTTTACTATAGACACAGTTCAGTACAAGCCTGCACTTTTACTACAGACACAGTTCAGTACAAGCCTGCAATTTTACTACAGACACAGTTCAGTACAAGCCTGCACTTTTACTACAGGCACAGTTCAGTATAAGCCTGCACCTTTACTACAGACACAGTTCAATACAAGCCTGCACTTTTACTACACAGTTCAGTACAAGCCTGCACTTTTACTACAGACACAGTTCAGTACAAGCCTGCACTCTTACTACACAGTTCAGTACAAGCCTGCACTTTTACTACAGACACAGTTTAGTACAAGCCTGCACTTTTACTACAGACACAGTTCAGTACAAGCATGCACTTTTACTACAGACGTACACAGTTCAGTACAACTACAAGCCTGCACTTTTACTACAGACACAGTTCAGTACAAGCCTGCACTTTTACTATAGACACAGTTCGGTACAAGCCTGCACTTTTACTACAGACACAGTTCAGTACAAGCATGCACTTTTACTACAGACAGTTCAGTACAAGCCTGAACGTTTACTACAGACACAGTTCAATACAAGCATGCACTTTTACTACAGACACAGTTCAGTACAAGCCTGCACTATTACTAGACACAGTTCAGTACAAGCCTGCACTTTTACTACAGACACAGTTCAGTACAAGCCTGCACTTTTACTACAGACACAGTTCAGTACAAGCATGCGCTTTTACTACAGACATAGTTCAGTACAAGCATGCACTTTTACTACAGACACAGTTCAGTACAGGCATGCACTTTTACTATACATAGTTCAGTACAAGTCTGCACTTTTACTTATACATCGCATTTGTTTTCGTGCGGGGATGGGGTTGGGGGGGGGGGGGGAGAGGGGGTGGGGGGGGGGGAGAGGGTGGGGGGGGGGTGTTTGAGTGGATAGATAGATTATAGATTGCTTTACGTCCCACAAGCGACAAAGGCCTTCTCAGGACGTGCCTGCGCTAAATGAAAAAAAGAACTGCAAGAAGCGCAGACAGGAGGGAGAATTTCAAAAGAAAAATACAGATGAATGGACCAGAAAAACAGAAATGGTGTTTGAGTGGAAGAAACAGCAATTTATACATGGGCTGATAACATTTCTAGGATATCAACAAGCAAGATGGGATGAACCATAACCCACAAAGTCCCTTCTATATGAGAGCTGTCCTTGCTGTCACGGGTCTCTACCTGATTCTGATGTTGAAATATCTCCTTTTGAAAAAGCCTCGCAGATCTGCTAATGCACCACAGTGAATTCCAAATATCTCCAAGAGGCATAGATCCTCATGTGCCCTCTGGGCGCATGAGGATCTATGCCTCTTGGAGATGCACGCATATGTGTGTGTATGAGAGAGAGAGAGAGACAATGACAATGACAATGATTCTTTATTTTACAACGGTGAAAGTTTTGGCTGGCACAACCATTTTTCAAACTTGCCGTTGCTAATCTAATAATCTAAACTACAAATAATGCACAAAGTGTAAAAATATTATATTGAAAAAAAAGGTTGATAAAAGATATAAAAACAAAACAAAACAACAACAACAAAAAAGTGCACACACACACACACGCATACACACACATACAACACGCGCATGCATGCACACACTGAGTAATATAGGGTCGCAGTGAAAGTATTAAGATAATGACGTGAGACTGGCTCTAAAATATGAAAGGGTTGTTGATGTTGTAACTTTCCTAGGCAAATTGTTCCACAGGCTATGGCCTGAGAACGCTAAACTTGTCTTGTAGAGATCGATTCTAGGTCGTGGTACAATAATGAATTGCCTTGATCTTGAGTACGTTGGTGATGGAAAGGAAAATAGTTTCTTAATATAATCAGGCATTTTGCTATTCAATGTTTTGAACATAATTATTCCCTTATTGTACATTAAATGATTTTTCAGGGGAAGAATCTCCAAGGTTTTCAATTTATTATTGGTAGTAGAGTTAGGGTCAGGTAGGATAAGTTTTGCGGCTCTACGATAAAGAGAGTTCAGTCTCTTTAACTGGACCTCGCTTGCTCCATCCCATACTGTAGAAGCATAGTCGATATGTGACCTGATGTGAGCGTTAAAGAACAGTTTTCATGTTTCTACATCAGTGATATATTTTAATTTGGCTAAAATGTAAAGTTTCTTTGATATTACGTTGCATATGTTAGTAATATGACACTGCCATTTAAACTGGTTATCTACAGTAACACCGAGAAGACGATGTTCTGTTACTTGACTGATGGGTTTTCCTTGAAGAGACAAGCTGAGTGAGAGAGAGCCGAGCTGATGCTTTTGACGGGTACTTAATACCATACATTCAGTCTTCGCTGGGTTTAGGATCATGAAATTGTTACTACACCAGTTGTCAATGTCTTGTAGTGCGTTTTGTAGGCGTGTATCAATAATAGATAAATCTTCGTCGGGTGTGTGTATTGCAGCATCATCCGCGAACATATCGCATGAAACATTACGATTGCTAATTGTGAGCGGAAGGTCGTTAATGAACAAACAAAATAGAAGAGGGCCTAAAATAGAGCCCTGGGGCACGCCATGCTGGACTTAGCGGTGATTAGAATATGTACCATTAAGAAGGACTTTTTGTCTTCTGTCATCCAAGTAGGATTTGAAGAACGTGGCAGCGCTGTTGGTGTATAATGAGATTTTCTTTATCAGTATATCACAGTTTACTAAATCAAAAGCTTTACGGAAGTCTAAAAAGACTACACCTGTTAGTTTGGATTCATTGATAGATGCTAACCAGGTGTCTGTCATCCTAATCAGCGCGGTATGGCAGGAATTGATTGATTGTACATTGCTTAACGTCCTGACAGCAACAAGGCTTTCTCAGGACGTGCCTGCACTGCTTGTGAAAAAAAAAAACCAGAACATTGAATGTATGTCGCCAGCCGGTCAAATACATTAAATAAACCTAACACATGGGGCCTAAATAAAGTTAAGACCATTTAGCAACACACATCCAATATCAAGAGCTACCGGCAGTGCAGACAGTAGGGAGAGTTTTAAAAAGGAAAATACAGGTGAATGGACAAAGGGTAGACAGAAACACATGCCCCAGAATAGAGAGAAAAACCCACCCTGTGGGGCTGACCAGGGTGACCCTGGGAACTAAAAAATACCTAACCCCACCCAAGTCCCCCAGGGCAGACCCGGGTGGGGTGGTATGGCAGGAATGGTTTGGTCTGAAACCTGACTGCAATGAATGGATAAGATTTCGGTTTTCTAAATATTTAGATAGATGTTTATGAATATGCCTCTCTAAAGGCTTTGACAAAACTGGCAGTAATGAAATGGGACAAAAATTATTAATTTCACTTAGATCTTTGGATTTTGGTAGTGGGATTACTTTTGCATCTTTAAATGCATCCGGAAAACAGTTTTGTTTTATACAGAGATTGTAGATGTGTGTGAGACTCTCAACGATATATGGAAGAGATGTCTTGAGTAGTTTTGAGCTGATCTCATCAGGCCCGGATGACTTTTTATTTTCCATCGAGGTAATTAATCTGCCCACTTCATGAACCGCTATAGACGGTATGATGAAAGGTTCGTTGTTTTTATTTTTCTGGTTACAGCAGTCTAGTAGTTGGTCTGGACAAATATACTCATGTGAGTTATTTCCCAGTGGCATTAGTGATTCCGCCACAGCGACAAAATGGTCGTTAAAACTGTTTGCAGTGAGGTGGGGTGGTAAAGACGCACTACTTTTATTTGTACCTTTGGTTACTAAATTTATGGCACGCCATACAGTGGAGGAGTCTTTACTTTGCTTAACTACCTTACTGAAGAGATTTTTTTGCTTCTAAAACCATTGATTTTACGCAATTACGCTGTGTTTTGTATTCAGCAAAACGCTTCGTTTTTTTTAGCTCGTCCCTGTGTTCCATAGCATCCGCAGTTAGCCAGGGTGGTAAGGCGGCGTACTTAACTCTTTTTTGCCTCAGGTTTATTCAGCACACCGAGAAAGACGCGGTACCAGGTGTCTAATGCTTTGTTCGGGTCACTATCGTTATACACGTCCGTGAACTGTGCTCCAGCTAAATCAGTCAAAAAAGCAATTTCATTAAAGTTTTTAAATGATCTATAAGTGATGCACGTGTGTCCTTGTTTTTTCAGTTTTGGAAGTTTTGACAGCCATATGCAGCTAACCGGATAGTGGTCGCTGACACTCAGACTATCAACTTGAGTGTTGCTAATTGCGAGAGGTTTGTTGGTATAGATATGGTCTATAATAGTGGCTGATGTTGGCGTAATTCTGGTGGGGGATGTCACCATTTGTTGGAGACCAACTAAGGTAGTAGTACACTCCCATGATGGATGAGGTTTAAGAAAGTCAATATTAAAATCTCCAAGAAGCAGAACATCTTTGGTCTGAATGTCTGTTTTATCGATCATGTGTAAAAAGCTATCGTACCACTCAAAGGTGGCTGCAGGGTTTCGATACAGAAACCCGACAAGTAAAGGAGGGGATTTAGAGTGTTTGATTTCTACCCAAATACATTCTACATCAGCCGTTTCTAGGTCTTGTCTCCTGCGGGTTATGTGTAGAATTGATGGAATTGATTGATGGATGTAAACCGCTACACCTGTCTCACCCTGGACTGATGGATCTCTCCTAATAATAGAATAATTTGGGATGGTGATGGCTTCATTACTGATGTGGGAGGCCAACCGAGTTTCAGTTAAACCCAATAGGTGAAAATAGTCGGGGGAATTAACATAAACACAGACATCTTGAACATTGTTTGCTAGGTGGTAGACATTGAGCTGACCGAAACGGAATCTTTGTCCTTTTTTCGATGGTCCGCGCATGGCTTTACAATGTTTAAAGAAAAGAACCAGGTAACAAAATATCAACACAAAGTACAAAAGCAAAAACTAGAAAAACGAATACACATACAAGTAAATATCAACAGAGAAAAACACACAACTAAAATGAAATTAAACATGGTAAGTAATTTGAACGGTTAACTTCAAGAACCGTGTGATGTAGCACCCCCGAAATAAAAATGGAAGTAAAAGTATAATAGCTACAAGTACAAAATCTAAGAAACAGACAAAAGTTAATGTCAGAGTTCACTTGAAATGAAGTCCATATGCTATTAAAACACACTTGCTTCTCCACTATAAAAATATAATATACGAGTCTGAGAGTGAGTGATTTTGAGAACAGATACACCAGTCGTTGATTTCACTTCATAAACTATGAGTCAGGCGTACACCTGTCAGAAACGGAACAAGTACAGTAGTCATGCAATTTTAAAATATTTGCATAACTTACAGTTTGCAGTGCAAACTCACTTTACTATTATGTGTAACACAGTTTCACATATACGACCAAGCACTAGTGCAACCAGGTGTAGCTGTCAACCATGTGTCTCTGTGTCACATAAGGAATTAATCTTTAAACTACTGAGTCACTGTCAAAACCAGACAACTAAGTAAGTCCTTACTAAATTTATGTAATGTCAGATCGAGCGTGTTTGATGACACCTTCACACCTACACACACACACACACGCACGCACGCACGCACGCACGCACGCACGCACACACACATACACACACACACGGAGTGTATACGCGTACCTTTTTCACTTCCAGTGCCAAGTAGGAACGACTAATCGACCCTGAAAGCCGGAAGGTAGTAGCCGACCAGCTGTGCGCGGCGCAGAGCTGGTCGGACAAAACCTCCATCGATAAAGATCCACCCATCGCTCCTCGTGTGGTTAGAACAAAGAAAACATCCTAAAGTCTATACCACTTGGCCCTGGAAGTAAAAGAGGTAGCGGGATGTCCTTCAGACAAACGGCCTTAAAAACTGAGCCAGCAACTTCAGCAGGTGTTGAGGATCCAGGGTCGTGTTGGTCTCCGCTTCCTGACTCTGGAACCAGGCGTTGGTGGGTGGGGCGGCCATTGGCGGAACGATAGGCCCTGTTCCTGCTGGCACTAGTGGTGGGAAATCCGAAGACTGGAGTTGGGGCCCCTGACGTGCTCCGCGTTGTTTGCTCCCCAACGCGTTGTCGGTCGCTGGTTTGTTAAGCTGGTTGGTCGACGTGTGGCGTATGGTTGAGTCGAACTGTTGGCGGTCCTGGGCGTCGAACATCAAAGGCTGCGATCCGCCAAGGTCCGACAACAAGTTGCCTTGCGGCCCTTTCTCGCCACGTGTCACGTTACGGCGTATAGGTAGGCTGGACACGCCCCGTTGACTGTGCCCCTCGGCGTCTCTCTGTTGGTGGTGGGGGCCGCAGGGAGGGTCGCCGTAGCGGATTTTGAAGGCAATCAGTTTAGTGCCCTCGTCACTGGGGTGGGTCATAGTGTTGTCACGCCTGTACATGACCTGCTTGGGGGCACCGTTCTTTGTCAGGAAAGTGGAGGTGTGGTCAACAAACTGTGTTTGTTTGTTGACAGGCCTGTTTCAGGTTGACGTTAGACAGGCGTGCAGGTCGTGACAGGGCGTGGTGACTGCTGAAGGGAGGGACGATGGAGGAGGCCTGGAGTGTAGCACGTGGGAATGCGGCGGACACTAGACGGATTAGCCTCAGCCAGGTGTGTGTCGGAACGGGACCCTGGTTGTCGCAGCAGCTGTTGATCCCTACGTGAAAAACTACATGCCGGATACGTGGAGTAGGGGGGAGGTTTGTAAGCCACTTGCCCAAGGCCTTGACTGATAGGCCGGACACTGCCAGGTTCTGCACGTTGCAGTCTTCATCCGACATTTTTCGTTCGCTGACCCGCTTCATAATGGAGTCGCCGAGCAGCAAAACGTTAGAATCTGACCTGATGTTCATGTTGCAGAGGTGGTCTTACGGTGTCTTGGCAACGGGTGCAAACGTGGTTTTGGGGGTTGTCTGTTCCGCTTCTTGCAAGAGTCCGTATGTGATTACATCACAATCATCTGTGGCAAGGGCTGCGAAGCGATTACACGTGGCAATATTAACAGCTGAGTTAGGGGTTCCGCTTGTTAACGACAGGCGTTGTGAAGTCACTGGTGTACTATTGGTTGATGACAAGTCCTGCATTCTGACGTGGTTGTTGCAGCTTGATGGAGATGGGAAGTTTGATATGGACTGGCTTGTACCAGGGTCCTGGACGGGCAGTGTGGTACTGGATTTTGTTGAAGGCGACAGGGATTCAATTTGTTTTTTCAGCGTACGGAGCGTAGCGCTGTGTGTGTCTTTGCCGAGTGCAAGTTTCGTCACTTGTGTTGACAGAGTGCTGTGTTCGTGAGTTAACTTCTCAATCGCCTTTTCGGTTGAGGTTGCATAGTCTTGCAGGGACTGGTCAGCAGCTTGAAGGCCGTGCTTGAGCTTGGCTTCATTGTCCCTGCGGTCATTGTCAAGGCTGTCCTGTCTGGCGCTGAGGGATGCATGCTGCTGCTTGACAGTAGCCAGCTCCTGTTTGACCGTCTGCAACTCAGTTCTGAGTTCCTGGATGCAGGCGGTAGCTTCCATCAGTTGTTGTTGCAGGATGGACAGGGTAGTCGGGGATGGCGCAATCTCAAGTAAGTATGGAGGGTGGGATTGGTCAGAGGATAACGCTGCACCGTTAAACTTATCAACTTGTTGACGGCTGCTATTGTGATTGGATGTGGTCGCTGCGTCAGTCACGCCTGTTGAAGAGGGATTATTGTTGTATGGGGTAAGGACAGGTTCTGAGCTCTCGCCGCGGGGTGGTATGGGCGTGGCGTTGGATTTGGTGACGTCAGACGAAGGATCTGAAGGGGAAGGGTTAGAAGAGACTTGCTCCAGGGAAGCAGTTTTGATGTCACACTGGAGGCTAGTCGTGGATTGGAGGAATGTGGGCGCGGCATCGTCCTTGTTGACTGGGCCGGTGGAGAGAGAGAGAGAGAGAGATTGATTGATTGTACTTTGCTTAACGTCCTGACAGCAACAAGGCTTTCTCAGGACGTGCCTGCTTACTTACTTACGCCTGTCACCCCTACCCGGGTATAGGCCGTCGACGAGAGACCTCCAGCAACTCCTGTCCTGTGCTTCTCCTTCGATTCTACTCCAGGTGGTTCCCAGTCTCTTGATGTCTGCTTGGAGGTCTCGACGCCAGGAGTTTCTCGGCCTACCTCTTTTCCTCCTTCCCTGGGGGTTCCATGACAATGCCTGCCTAGTGATACTGGAAGCTGGCTTTCTCAGACTGTGACCGATCCATCCCCATCTTCTTCGCCCAATTTCATTCTCTGCTGTTATCTGCTCTGTTCTCTCCCAGAGTCTGACGTTGCTGATCTTCTCTGGCCAGTGGATTTTCAAAATTCTTCTAAGGCAACTGTTCATGAAGGTCTGTACTCTGTTGACTGTGGTTTTTGTCAATCTCCATGTCTCTGCTCCATATAGGAGAACTGCTTTTACATTGGAGTTGAAAATCCGGACTTTGGTGTGTTGTGACAGCTCTCTGGAACTCCACACTTTTTTCAACTGGAGAAAGGCTGCTCTGGCTTTACCGATTCGTGCTCTGACATCTGCATCAGTGCCGCCTTTTTTGTCTATGATGCTCCCAAGATAGGTGAAGGACTCCACCTCCTCCAACGGGGTGCCAGCAAGCAAGACTGGTTCTTCCCTGGTTGCGTTCAGCCTCATTGTCTTTGTTTTCTGTTTGTGAATGGTGAGGCCCACTTGGGACGAGATGTCAGCAAGCCTCGTGGTCTTGTCCTGCATTTGTTGATGAGTGTGGGACAGTAATGCCAAGTCGTCTGCAAAATCGAGGTCGTCAAGCTGTGTCCACAGTGTCCACTGTATTCCACTTCGTCTGTGCTCTGTGGTCATCTTCATGACCCAGTCTATGGCCAGTAGGAAGAGGAACGGAGACAGCAGACACCCCTGCCTGACACCAGTTCTGACCTGGAGCTCTCTGGTGAACTGCCCTTCGTGGATCACGCGACATGTCATGCCATCATAGCTGCTCTTGATCAGGCGGACGAGCTTTGTGGGTACACCGTAGTGTCATAGGAGTTTCCACAGAGTCTCTCGGTCCACGCTGTCAAATGCTTTCTCATAATCCACAAAGTTGACGTACAGCGGGGAGCTCCACTCCAGAGACTGTTCCACGATGATGCGGAGAGTGGCGATCTGGTCTGTACATGATCGGTTCTTCCTGAATCCTGCTTGCTGGTCTCTCAGCTGGGGGTCAACGGAGCTCTTCATTCTCTCTAGGATGATCCTGTTGAAGATCTTTCCTGGTACTGACAGCAAGGTGATTCCTCTGTAGTTGGAACACTTGCTAAGGTCGCCTTTCTTGGGAAGCTTGATTAGGTACCCCTCCTTCCAGTCAGCTGGCATCACCTCCTCTTCCCAGATCTTTCCAAACAGTGGGTACAGCATCTCAACTGTTGTCTCTAGGTCTGCTTTCAGAGACTCCGCTGGGATGCCATCTGGCCCTGCTGCTTTGCCATTTTTCAAAAATGCCACTGCTTTTCTGATCTCTTCCCGGCTGGGTCTGTCACAGCTGATGGGTAGGTCGGTCTCTGCCGGCTGGATGTCGGGGGGGGTCGGGTGGGCTAGGTCTGTTCAGTAACTCTTCAAAATACTCGGCCCATCTGTCGAGTTGGTCTGCTCTGTCTGCAATAGGTTTGCCTTCTTTGTCTTTTACTGGTCTTTCTGTATGGCCATACTTACCCGACAATCTTCTGGTAATGTCGTAGAGCTGTTTCATGTTGCCGCTGCCTGCTGCCTTTTCTGCCTCTGCTGCCAGGCTGTCTGTGTAGGCCCTCTTGTCTGCCCTGATACTCCTCTTCACCTCGCGGTTGGCTTCCGAGTATTCCCCCTGTGCCCTTACTTTGGCTGCTCTCGTGCGACTGTTGTTGAACGCTGCTTTCTTCTGCTTCCTCGCTTCTATCTTCTTCAAGGTCTGTGCCGACAGCCAGTCCTTGTGGTGGTGTTTCCTGAACCCTACAGTGTCTTTGCAGGTTGAGTTCAGCGCCTCTCTAACTGCCTTCCACTGCTGCTCTGTGGTGACCACCTCCTCTTCATTTACTAGCTCCTGTAGCGCTTGAAACCGGTTGGACAGCACCAGTTTGAACTCTTCTCTAACTCCAGTTTCTCTCAGGAGGCCTACATTATAGCGCTGTCTTCTTGTTGTCTCTGTGCGGCTTTTCTTTAGCTTGAGCTTCATTCTTAAGGTAAGCAGATGGTGGTCTGAGGCGACATCTGCTCCCCTCCTCACTCGAACATCTTGAAGGGATCTTCTAAATTTCTTGCTAATGCAGATATGGTCTATTTGGTTCTCTGTTGTATGGTCAGGTGAGACCCAAGTTGCTTTGTGTATTCTTCTGTGTGGGAAGATGCTGCCTCCAATGACAAGTCGGTTTAGAGCACAAAAGTCTACAAACCTCTCCCCGTTCTCACTCATCTCAGGACGTGCCTGCACTGCTTGTGAAAAAAAAAAAAAAAAAAAAAAAAAAAAAAAAAAATAAAAAATAAAAAAAAAAAAAAAAATAAACAGAACATTGAATGTATGTCGCCAGCCCGTCAAATACGTTAAATAAACCTAACACATGGGGCCTAAATAAAGCTAAGACCATTTAGCAACACACATCCAATATCAAGAGCTACAGGCAGTGCAGACAGTAGGGAGAGTTTTAAAAAGGCAAATACAGGTGAATGGACAAAGGGTAGACAGAAACACATGCCCCAGAATAGAGAGAAAAACCCACCCTGTGGGGCTGACCAGGGTGATCCTGGGAACTAAGAGAGAGAGAGAGAGAGAAAATTACGTCATATTTAGAGTATTGAGTCAATGTCTGCCTGATGACAGAGTTGGTTGTTTTACGTGACCTCCACTGTCTAACTTTCTCCAGATGTTAAGGTTTTTTTTACCATTTTAAAAAGAATTAATTTTTTACTGAAGAAGTTGAAAAGGTATAAAGCTGGCTAACAAACTCATCCAATGTCTTTCTCCACACTTGCTACATCCAAAATGTTAAAGGGGCACACCCGACCTTTTTTAAGGCTTCAGTTCGCAAAAAGAATTTACTGGGCTTCAGTATACAACCCACTTAGACAGGGACCACCATATTGTCCCACCAAGACCACCCTATTGTCCCACCAAGACCACCCTATTGTCCCACCAAGACCACCCTATTGTCCCACCAAGACCACCCTATTGTCCCACCAAGACCACCCTATTGTCCCACCAAGACCACCCTATTGTCCCACCAAATGCTTTCTTTCATCCGTTCAAAGCGAAAAGAGGCCACCGGAATCCTCTGACGAGACACGTAACAAAATTGTTTCTGATAGGCGATGGTAGCTGACATAACTATTATTCTATACAACCTGAGGTCATCTGTATAATTATAACCAATCAGAGACAAGATGGCAGATGAACCAGCGAAGAAAAAAAGAAAGTCACAGTATCATCGAGTCGCGCTGACATTGACAGACTCTGTAATTGAGGAAGAGAAGAAAGAGGAAGAGAGACAAGATACCCCTAAGTAGAACTGACATCGGACATGGGAATATGGACATGTGGCATCGCGTAAAGCAAGAGCTTGGCTTGACCACCCACCCGGGATTTGTCACTTTTCTGCTGAATTAGTAAGTAATCTACGGTCATTGTGGATCTTCCTATAGTTCCAGGAGCGCTAGTGATTTTCAGATTTCATGATCTTGAGTAGAATTTATCTCTTACTGATTTCGCAAGATTTTAAACCTGTCTTATCATATAGTTACGAGCTGGTGATCACATGCATGCCGCAGAGATTTGCGGAAAATGGATTTGTTTCTTCAAAAACATTACCGATGACATGACCTTATGGGAGATGTCTACTACTTACGCAATTCTAGCCTAAGAGCTCGTTGTGTTACCACACAACCCGGGAGGCACTCGGGGAACCCCGAGGGGGCCGAGAGTTATCTCCCGATACTTCCCATCTGGGACAGAGTACCCATAGTCCTTCAGTCAGTCTACTTAGGCTTACGCTGTTCAGACGTGTTTGCTCTAGCCTACGGACTTGGGATTTTCGACCGGTTCGCCGGTCGTCGACGGCCTTGGTTCTTCGCTTGGCTTCTTCTTCGTCCGTCCTCCCTGTGCCTTGCGGGGCTCTGGTGTCCCCTCTTCGTTGGCAGCTGCCCCTTGGCTGCTTGTCTGCCTGGGCTGTGCTGGGTGCTTCGCTGTGACTTCGCCGCGCGTGCCTTGGTTGAGATTTCTCCCCCCTTCCCCGGTCCCGCTCCGGGAAAAGGTAAGGTAGTTGGGTTGGCCCTCGGCCGGTCCCCGCGCTGGGCACTGGTTGAGCGGGCACGTAGGCGTTCTTCTTCTGTTGTTTGGCGCCAAGACTCTTGACTTTTACTTGGCGGGCCTCGCGCCCGCTCCCTCGGTCTCTCCTTCCGTGTTGGTGTGGCATTATTATTAACAGGGTCAAAATCTCCCTTTCTCAAAAAGAGGGCATTTACGCGTGAGGAAATAAATGAGATCCAGTATCACTAGGCAGGCATTGTCATGGAACCCCCAGGGAAAGAGGAAAAGAGGTAGGCCGAGAAACTCCTGGCGTCGAGACCTCCAAGCAGACATCAAGAGACTGGGAACCACCTGGAGTAGAATCGAAGGAGAAGCACAGGACAGGAGTTGCTGGAGGTCTCTCGTCGACGGCCTATACCCGGGTAGGGGTGACAGGCGTAAGTAAGTAAGTAAGTAAATAAATGAGACGTTTTTAATCTGGAACAGTCCTTCTTAAACGGCTCAGATCCACAGATGGTCAGCTTCGTTTTCCAAGATGGCGTCTAGCGATGCAGAGCACCTTTTCCTCGCGGTTTAAACCTTTAATGGAATGGGAGTGGTGTGAAAGATCAGTGAAAGTTAAGTCTAACCATATTTCTGGCGCTTACCTACTCACTTGTTCCTTACCTACTCTTTTGTACCTTGTGGGGTTCGGGGAATGTGTTATGCTCCCGCCATTCCTTGACGCATTACGTTGGTGAGTGTGGCGAGAGCCGACGCTTACTTCGGTACTGTGTCGGTCACGGAATGACTGTTGTTATGCGTAATGCGGACCTGTTTACCTTACACGGGGGCTTGTTAGGTACACAATTTGGCTGGTGGGTGAACATCCTGGTGCACTTTTATACTTGGCATCACATGTTTCAGTTCTTGAGTGTCGTGTGTTATGCCCACTTGAGCGCAGGGCCACTGGTCGCCACGCCTTGCTGCCGTTTGTTAAGGTTCAAGATGACCTTTTTGTGGCTTTAATAGCCGAAAATCATAGAGGAAAAAAAAAAAAAAAAAAAAAAAAAAAACCAAAGTCTTCCCACCACAGGTACTGGTCACATTCATGCAGGCGCTCGTTCCGCCAGTTACAGGAACAGAGCTACAAAATGGACATTGATTTCGGACGGGTGGAGCCCGTCGCCAAGGCAGCTAAGGGCCGGCGCCAGTGACCTCATCCCAACCCGAACCTACCTGACGGGAACAGAGTGCTAAGACAGCCCTATGTCCCCTGAACACTTTAGTATATGCTCTTGGTTAAATTCCTCCTTGACTAAGGCTTGTGCATGTGAATACAAATTATGGTCGACAGGAGATTAATGGCCTATATACGCAACATAAAACTACGATCAAAGCTGCACCTGGAGGCCCGTCGCTATAGTACAGCGCCGGTGTTCAGCGGAGGGCACCGCTCCGACAAAGGTTACTGTGCCGGCCGCTTGCTTCAGGCCTATACTGGTCATGACATGCTTGAGTTTGTTGTGCATGATGTGTTGCGAAGGTTAACCTTACCAGGGCAGGGTCCCTCGGGCCCACGCCCGCGTGCCTTCGGTTTTTATATGTTGCAGTGGCCGTTGGACGACCTGCACACTACATGGAGGATTCCAGTGACCGTCGGACTCGCACAAGGTCTGTCTACCATGTGCCGGATGTACCTCCGAACCTTGGTGTGACGTCTGCTCCACATGACCGGAACGGTGCTGTGCGCTACTTTGGGGCTTCCTTTGCCGAGTTCGCCCGGCACCTGTGACTGGTTCCAGACCTGCTGGAATACCGGCTGCTGTTCCCGGTACTACGATCACTCGAGTTCCGACGAGATGACGGAGAGATCACCAGGCCGGACGCGTCAGTATAGTGTGCAGAGTGGGTTGATCGATGCGGTGGTTCCCAGGAGGGAACGCACCAGGACCAAACATTGTGGCAGACAGAAAACCAGCACCGGCACGGAGCTCGGTGCTGAGGGACGTGCGTCAATCCGTCCTTGACCCATTGCCGATCCCCGCTCGTCTCCTAGAAAGCCCACTGGCTCCTACGCGGAGTCTCCTCGCTGGCAGCGAGCCCACCTCGCCATAGAGCTCGGTTCGCGGAGACATTCTCGCACGCATGCATCGTCTCGGCACAAATGGAATCCGCTGGGCGCACAGTACGGAACCCACACACCGCTCAAGGTCAGCTGGGAAGCCGTCCAGGCGGCCGACGACGTAGCGCAGGTTATCGCGCTCGGAGCGGGTATGCTGGCACCGCCCTCGCTCCCTGGGGGGGGCTCCATCAGGACAGCGCTGCTCGTCGGGAGACACACTGAGCCGGCCGCTAGTGATTACAGAGTCCTGTTGGTGACCAGCCGGCTAGACACAGGTTCCAGTCTCCGTTTCTTACCGCTCGAGTCCTTGTCGTTCTTGTGGAGAGATCACCACGCCGGTCGCAACGTTCCAGTACGCGGAGTGGGTTGATCGATGCGGTCGTTCCCAGGAGGGAACGCACCAAGAACAATCCTTATGACAGACAGAAAACCAGCACCGGCACGGAGTTCGGTGCCGAGGGACGTGCGCCACTCCGTCCTTGATCCAATGCCGATCCCCGCTCGTCTCCTGGTAAGCCCGCTGGCTCCTACGCGGAGTCTCTTCGCTGGCAGCGAGCCCACCTCGCCATAGAGCTCGGTTCGCGGAGACATTCACGCACGCGTACACTTCACACCACGATTTGGAATCCTCTCGGCACTTAACATCGGATCTCCTCTCTCAAACTCCTACTCGCACGGAGGGACCGCTCCGCTCCAGGGGATGCTCGTCCGCTACGGTTCGCCATCGTTGGAGTCACTCTTCCAACACTCTACGTCTACTCCCCTCTCTCTCTCCACTGCGGGCGTGCTTACAAGTTGCCGTTCTTCACGTCGCTCCAGGGATCCTGTCCCGTCTCGCTCGTCGGTCCCCTTCGCGTCCGGCTGCCGTTCGTCCCTTTCCTCTCCCCCTCACTCAGCCCTTTCCCCTTCTTCGTGCTCCGTCCCAGGGCTCCTGGCTGCAGTCGCTCCACTTCTGAACGCTCGACCCCCTCCGGTGGATCCTCGGGGAGGACGCTGTCGTTACTTCGCCTAGCACAGACCTGTTTTCCCTACACTTGGGGATTAAAGTACACATATCTGCTTGGGTTACCCTTACGTGTACACGTTTCTACACAGTTATACACTATATACACCTTGGAGATCTGACTACTCACTAGCTTGTGACCTTTACGCGTGAGATCCAAATTACACTTAGTCAGTTGGAAGGCTTCTGCCTCCACACGGGTGGTAAACAGGTCTGCGAGCTCTTCGGCTTCAGTCTCCACTGGTGCCCTCTCGGATACAGCTTGGAGTCGGCCGCGGCTGCCGCACTTCGTGACAGGCGCTTCGACTACCCTGCGCTTCTTCTCTCGGTTCCCGGAGCTTCTTGCTTCGCCCTCCTTGGAGTGGTCAGCTGTTGGCTTCCCTCGGCAGGACCGGTTCTCGGGAGGTCTCAGGAGTTTGCCTGCCCCTTCCGGCTGTGGATCCGCTCCTGACTTCTTGGACTAGATGACCTCTCTCGTCCGTAACACCCTACACGGCGTGGGATCGGGGAGCTCCTTACCCTGCACTGCCTCCAGTGGACGGCTCCTGGCCCCTGGCAGGTCGTCTGGCCGCGGAAGGACCCCCTGTGCGGACAACTTGGCTGACCCAGGTTCTTCGGAGTTCCTGGACTTCACTTCGGGGAGCAGACCGGAGGAGGCTGCTAGGACCTTGGTTCGCTTACGCTGGGGCCAGATGGCGATGGGATGCGGTCCGCGCAGTTGGTCCTCGGCTCCGCCTCCAGATCTTGGGCGGCGCCTTCTTCCGGAGCTGCCGACCCTGGACTCCAGTTACCCATGCACTCGGCCTCCACAACGTTCCTCGGTTCACCTGCGAAGGAGGAGTCACCGCTGATGGAGTCTCCGCTCCTGTTTCGGTTCCGTTGGATTCACCGGGGGCCCTCAACCTACCCATGGACACTGTGGAACCAAAGCGCAGCGCCGTCTCCCTGGTGCCTAACCTACTCGACATCCCCAGGGGGCGCACAGGGGTACGCCGGAGTTTGGACAGGTGGTACTGCTGCGGCGGTGCTCGCGGTGGAAGGGCCTAGCCACTGCTCGGAAGTCGGCTCTACTCTCCGTCGGTCGTCTCACAGCCCGGCTACTGTAGCTACGCCCTCAACTTCCGTGGTTCTTCTCGAGGTCCAGCCTAGCCTCCGGACCTCGCGGACAAGACCGTGAATGGCTTGGATCTGACACGGACTAGGAGGTCTGCTCGTGGGAGGTCTGAGCCAGCCTTTTCCCGATGGAACCAGTTGCCTCACTCGAAATGCTCCAGGATACCTTCGGAGGATCGGCGCGCTGGCGAGATGGCTTAGTGGACCTGTCCGCCGCAAGGTGGGATCTCTGGCTTTCCCCGCGCCTTCGTGGGGTATAGCCCTCCTGGACGAGATGCCAACGCTCCGACCTGGCCTGGGAAGGATCCTCCTCTCGTCCTGTGGGTCACCCCTTTCCCTGGTACCGGTCCTGAACCTCTCTCTCGCCGCGGACCCCCCGCTACTGCTTCCCGCTTTCTATTAGGTCCTCATGCAGCCGCGATGGTCTCTGTTCCGCCTTGCTGGAGCGCCTACCACTGAGCCTTGGCGGTTGAGACAGACCCGCAACGCTGGAGTCTTCGCATGGGCAGCAGTCGAAGCCTCGCTATGGCCCGCTTCCCCAACTCGACGCCTCTACGAGGAAGTTGGCGAGGCACTGTGCTCTTGGACAGCGTCCGTCACCTCTCCCCCACCGACCCTGCTGACCCCAGCTGGTAGACTTATCCCCAGGAGACTAGGCAGGATAGCCTGAGCCTACGACGACATAGCCGTACGGGTGGACGCGCACGCTTCCTGGCCGTGCCCGGCAGCTCTGAAGTTACAGGGCAGTCGACCTTCCTGTCTACGCTCTGCCATACGATCCAAATTCCAGGATCCCTCCCTCCGGGAGCTTAGAGGCTAATTACGTCCAATTAGCTACGTGCAGGGCCACGTACGCCACAGCCGCCAGGAACTGGGCTGGCCTCTTCGTGGCTATTGGAGGGCTGGCGCGCAGGTGCTCTCGATCGCAGAGTTCTGTCAGCCTAGCGAGGTTACTCGCTCTGGTGGGGGACATCCCGGGGGGGGGCTCTCCTCCCTCCTGGCGCTTCAGCGCCATCGCTTATACCTACCTAGAGTTGTCGGGAGTTTGCGGTTGGGAGGACGGCCCTTGGGGCCTTAGGTGTGCTAGAGCGCGGCACCCTCCTCCTCTTCGCCATTCTCCCATAAGGTCATGTCATCGGTAATGTTTTTGAAGAAACAAATGCATTTT
This sequence comes from Semisulcospira habei, assembly GCA_036245525.1. NCBI lineage: Eukaryota > Metazoa > Mollusca > Gastropoda > Semisulcospiridae > Semisulcospira > Semisulcospira habei. The sequence continues at coordinate 146,450,037 of BTPG01000002.1, read as the reverse complement.
TCTTTAAAAGGTATTTTTTCGAAAAATACTTACCGATGACATGACTCGGACGACCCTCCCACCTGCCCCGCTTGCTAAGCTAAGTATCCTGACTGAAGGACTATGGGTACTCTGTCCCAGATGGGAAGTATCGGGAGATAACTCTCGGCCCCCTCGGGGTTCCCCGAGTGCCTCCCGGGTTGTGTGGTAACACAACGAGCTCTTAGGCTAGAATTGCGTAAGTAGTAGACATCTCCCATAAGGTCATGTCATCGGTAAGTATTTTTCGAAAAAATACCTTTTAAAGAAAAATGCATTTTTCTCTAAAATGTATTTTTTCGAAAAATACTTACCGATGGCATTACTACTAGGAAGGTTCGCTTAGCATACCAATTTTATCCCCCAAAACTCGTGTACACCACAACCAGGGAGAAGACTCTAGGGAGTCGTTAACAAGAGACCCTGAGTAGCCTCCCCTGCCTCCCTATCCGGTGGCGTGATCACCGTTTCCCGCCAGTCTTTGAGCCTTAGCACCACTGCGGCAAGCGGGGTAGGAGGGAGGGACCTCTGAGTAATGCCATCGGTAAGTATTTTTCTAAAAAATACATTTTAGAGAAAAATCCATTTATTTTCTCAAAATCTTTACCGATGGCATTACTACTAGGAAGAATGGTGAATAGGAGGAGGATGCCGCCCCCTATGCCTCCCCCGGGACACTTTTGCCCAGGCGCCTCCAAGCGTTAACTATCGAGGCCCCCCTACGCGCCCACTCCCGACAATTTTTAGCTAGGCGTTACCTATGGCGCCTGTGGCGCCGAGAGGGAGTGCTGCGCCGCCGAGATGTCCCCCACTAGGGCCAGGTTGTCGCGCTGGCCAGATAGGTCTCGCAGGTAGAAGCGGGCGAAGGTAGCTTTGGTCCCCCAACCCACGGCAGCCACAATGTCTCTCACCGCGCAGTTGCGGTCAAAGGCGATGCTCGCCGTCACTGCTCTGACCTCATGTGCCCGGATGCGCATTGTCCTGGCGTGTTCTGGGGAGAGCTCTTTGTACGCCGACCGGATGACCCAGCGTAGCCAGGAAGAGATTGTCTGCGCAGAGATGTCTCGTCTGCCTGGAGCCAAGGGCAGGAATAGGCGAGAGCGCTCTTGTCTTAGTGGCTTAGTTCTGCGCAGGTATACCTTAAGCCCCCTGACAGGGTCCTGTTGACGCGACTCCCGGGAGTGGTCCATTGCCCTGAGCGGGCAGACGGTCAATACATGCGGCGCGGTCGCTGGGAGGCGGTTCTTGGCCAGAAACGTAGGGTCGGTGAGGAGCTGCACCGAGCCATCGATCCTGAGTCGGAGACAGGAGGGTCACACCGAGAAGGCGTGTATCTAGCTAACCCGGGAGGCTGTGGCGAGTGCGAGCAGAAAGCAGGTCTTCCTGATTAGGTTTCCAAGCCACGCAAGTGGCAGAGGCTTGAACCGTTCCGAGTTCAGCCAGGTGAGCACCCAGGATAAGTCCCAGCGAGGAATTAACGAGTGGGAAGCCGGCCGTTGGAGGTAGAAATGCTCCATCAGATCTGAGAGGTATTTGCAGGCACTCGGGTCCGGCCTGCCCAGGTGTCAATAAGTGTCTGCCACCATTGCCAGGTAACCTCGGATGGTGATGGGGGACAGGTTCTGCTTGGAGAATAACCACAGAAAGAACTCGGCCAGTGGGGGTTAGTCAGGTCCGTGGGGGAGAGCCGCTCCGCTGCGCACCAGGTCTGGAGTACTCACCACTTTCCCTCGTAGACATTACGGGTAGAGGCCCTGCGAGCCGCTGCGATCGCTTCCACTGCTGCACCCGAGAAGCCTCTCAGCAGTCATTCTGGGCACGGATGAAACAGTTGCTGCTTGGGCTGCCTGAGCATCGTATGCGGCGTGGGGAGCTTCAGCGGGGGGTCCGTGGCGAGGCTCAGGAGATCAGTGGTCCAGCTCCTGGACCAGCTGAAAGAGGCCACAAGGATCAGGACCGTATTGCCGCTCCTGAGCTTCTGGAGCACCTTTGGTACCAGCACTGTGGGCGGAAACGCGTACGCTAGGAGCCCGTCCCACGGAATGGAGAGTGCTTCTACGGCCCAGGCTTGTGGATCCGGTATGGGGGAGACAAAGAGTGGCAGCTTCCTGTTCCAACTCGTGGCGAAGAGGTCGATCATCGGCATCTCCCAGTGCACGCAGAGTAGCTGGAATATATCCGGGCGTAGTGACCACTCTGTGTGAAGCAGCTGGCCGCGGCGCGCGCGAGAGTCCGCGAGAACTTTGAGATGGCCTGGGATGTGTCGCGCCCGCAGGGTGATGCCTCGATCTCTGCACCACAGGAGGACTTGGTACACGAGGATGCAAAGGGAGGGTGCACGTGTTCCCCCTTGGTTTTGTATGTAGGCCACCACCGTCGAGTTGTCGGAGAGCACCAGAATCTCCTGTTGCGCGAGTTGTTCTTCACATCCGATGAGCGCCAGCCACACCGCCTTCATCTCCAGCCAGCTGATATGTCTGCCTGCGTGGTCCCCCAGCCAGCTGATATGTCTGCCTGCGTGGTCCCCCAGCCAGCTGATATGTCTGCCTGCGTGGTTCCCCCAGCCAGCTGATATGTCTGCCTGCGTGGTCCCCCAGCCAGCTGATATGTCTGCCTGCGTGGTCTCCCGTCCACCTGCCCGAGGTTGTAATGAACTCCGGCAACAGATGCGCTCCCCAGCCTGAGAGACTTGCGTCCGTGCAGATGGAGAGCTGTGGCGGAGGGGAGGAGAGGGGCACCCCCGACGCTAGCCAGGATCTGTCCGTCCATCGCTGGAGATGGGACTTGACCAATGGCGACACTGGTACCAGGGATGCCAGGTCACGCAAGAAGGGGCGCTAGTGCAGGAGCAGATGCAGCTGTATCGACCGAGAGTAGAGTCTGCCTAGGGATAGGATTGATTGTACATTGCATAACGTCCCAACAGCAACAAGGCTTTCTCAGGACGTGCCTGCACTGCTTGTGAAAAAACAACTAAACAGAATATTGAATGTATGTCGCCAGCCAGTCAAATACGTTAAATAAACCTACAACATGGGGCCTAAATAAAGCTAAGACCATTTAGCAACACACATCCAATATCAAGAGCTACACGCAGTGCAGACAGAAAGGGGAGTTTAAAAAAGGAAAATACAGGTGAATGGACCAAGGGTAGACAGAAACACATGCCCCAGAATAGAGGGGAAAACCCACCCTGTGGGGCTGACCAGGGTGACCCTGGGAACTAAAAAGTAGTTAACCCCACCCAAGTCCCCCAGGGCAGACCCGGGTGGGGGGGTCTAGGGATAAGAGATCCGCTGCAGCACTTAGTAGGCCCAAAAGTTGGAGCCAGACCCTGGCCGGGAGAGCTTCTGCACATACACTCGGAGCGCCACCTCGGCCATCTTCTGCATCCACCCTTCGGGGAGTCGTACCTGGTTGATGTCGGTCAGGAACTCCATGCCTAGGTGGATATACCTGCTTGACGGTAAGGTCGGACTTGCCTCCGTTGACAAGGAATCAAAGTCAGTGAAGCAGAGCCAGCAAGGAATCCCTGTCTTCCTCTAACGCTTTCACCGTCTGGTTCTGGAGGAGCAGGTCATCCAGCTAGTTGGAGGTTGAGCTGGAGAACGCTTGTTGGAACCTTGAGACGACTCTGTCGATAAACCTGGTGAATACCCACAGGCTGAGGTTTAGTCTGAACGGCAGCGCCCGAAACTGATACACCACCCCGCGGAAGGCGAAGCGCAGGTAACGCCGCGATGCCGGATGGACGGCTACGTGAAGATATGTGTCCCCTAGGTCGAGGCTCACAGCAAAATCCTGGGGCTGCACCACCGCCCTCAGCACTGGCCACCACTTGCCTTGGTTTGGGGTCGAGGAAGAGCCAACTGTAGAAGGCCGGGGAGTCGGGACGTGAGACCACCTCTGTGGCCTCCTTCTGGAGTAGGGCTCTCACCTCGCCGTGAAGCGTTGTCACCTTGTCCCGATCCCCCGGGAAGAGTGTCGCAACGGAGGGGGAGACTTTTTATTTTGTTACTTCAGCTGTCAGAGGTTTAGCCTGCCTGCCTTTGACATCATGGCCATGCTATTAAATTCGCCCCACTGTGACCCATCCTATAAGTCCCTTCTATAAATAGAAGGGACTTAAAAAAACGTCTATTTTAATATGAAAAGGGTTCATGTATGAGTCCTTACAGTTTCCCAAACTTAAGATGGCTAGTTTAAGGGTAGTGCTAGATCAGCTTTGTATCTGGAAAGTTGCCACGCTAATCTGGCACTAACCTTGAACTATCATGGTCCACCCAACTCCCACCTCTGTGTCTCAGGTGAACTGTTAACACTACACTCACCCAGGGCCCAGATCCTTCCCACGACCTCCAAACCAAGGCCCACGACCTCCGCGCGGCCCAAAGCGATGATCACGATGTCTGTCCATCATTCCAGGCTGATTGTCATGTCTGTAAAAGAAACCATGAAAAGCACAAAGCACACTGACACGTACATGATTTAAACATCCGTCACACATGACAAAGAATGAACATTTAGCTACGGCTCTTCACAGGATAAAATTCATTTTTCTCTATAAAAAAAAACTTACCGATGACATGACTTTATGGAAGTGTCTACTACTTACTCAATTCTAGCCTAAGAACCCGTTGTGTTACCACACAACCCGGGAGGCACTCAGGGAACCCCGAGAGGGGCCGAGAGTTGTCTCCCGTTACTGCCCATCCGGTTCCGAGTCACAAGGTGACTAACCAGTCAGGATACTTAGCTCACCAGCGGCGAGCGGGGCAGGTGGGAGGGTCGTCCGAGTCATGTCATCGGTAAGTATTTTTCGAAAAAATACCTTTTAGAGAAAAATGAATTTGTTTCTTCAAAAACATTACCGATGACATGACTTTATGGAAGAATTGCAAAAAGGAGGAGGGTGCCGCGCCTCAGCACACCTTTAGGGCCAATAGAGCCATCCTCCCTGCCGCAAACTCCCGACAACCCTAGTTAGGTGTATACCTACGGCGCCTTGGCGATGGGAGGGAGTGTTGTGTCGCAGTGATGTCCCCCACCAGCGCGAGGTAGTCTTGCTGGCCTGCCAGATCCCAGAGGTAGAAGTGGGCGAAGGTAGAATCTGCCCACCAGCCCACGGTAGCCACGATGTGTAAGATAGTGCAGTTCCGGTCGAACGCGACGTTCGTGGCCATGGCGCGCACCTCGTGTGCACGTATCTTTAGCCTCTTCGCTCCCTGCGGGGAGGGGTCCTGGTAGGCGGACCGTATGACTGAGCGTAGCCAGGAAGAGATCGTATGGACTGTTATGTCAGTCCTGCCGGGCCTTAATGGCAGAAAGAGGCGTAGGCGTCCTCTCCGGACGGCTTTGGTTCGGCGTAGGTACACATGTAGGGCTCGCACAGGATCTTTTTGCCTGGTCTCCTGGGGGAAGTTCGTCCCTCTCAGCGGCCGTAAGGTGATCACCTGTGGCGCGGTCAAAGGAGACCTGGTCATGGCAATGAAGGCAGTGAATGAAGGTAAGAAGCTGTACGGAACCATCCGCTCGAAACAGCAGGCAGGCAGGGCGCGCTGACAGCGCGTGTAGCTCGCTAACTCGGGCTGCCATGGCAAGCGCCATCAGGAAGCATGTCTTATGAGTCACATCCGCAAGATGGGCCATCCTTGGTCTCCGAAGAGCCAGGGGAAGAAGTCCGCGAGCTGGGGGTTAGTGAGGTCGGCGGGGGCGAGGCGAAGGTCGTCGCCCCAGGGCACAGTACTCGCCATTGTCCCACGTAGACGCGTCGTGTCGAGGGTCTGCGGGCGGTAGCGATAGCTTCCACTGCTGCACTCGAGAAGCGTCTAGTGGCGAGGGCTTGCCGCACAACCTCCAAGCGTGAAGGAGTAGGCGCTCCGGGCACGGGTGGAACAGCGATTGTCGCAGATGCTTGAGCATCAAGCGGGATGCGGGAAGCAGCAGTGGGGGGTCCGTGGCGAGGCTGAGAAGGTCGGTGGTCCAGGACCAGTTCCAAGAGAACGGGGCGACCAGTAGGACGACCGCATTGCATCCCCAAAGCTTCAGGGGGAACTTGGGGGCCAGGACTGTCGGGGGGTACGCGTACGCGATGAGTCCGTCCCACGGGATGAACAGAGCGTCGACTGCCCAGGCCAGAGGGTCTGGGATCGGGGAGACAAAGGGGGGAGGTCGGTGATTCCACCTCGTGGCGAACAGGTCGACCATAGGCGTCTCCCATTGCGAGCCGATCATCCGAAAGATGTCCTGGCGTAAGGTCCACTCCGTGTGTAGCAACTGGCTGCATTGGGAGAGAGAGACGGCCAAGACATTCAGTCGGCCGGGGATGTGTCGAGCACGGAGGGAAAGTTGCGGTTCTCGCACCAGCGCATCCGACGGTAGAGGAGCATGCACAGGTCTGGTGAGCGCGTCCCGCCCTGTTTCTGGAAGTACGCCACCACTGTCGCGTTGTCGGCGAGGACGAGCAGTCCCTGGTGACTGAGTTGTTCCTCCCAAGCGATGAGGGCTTGCCAGACTGCACACAGCTCCAACCAGTTGATGTGCTTGTCCGCGAACTCCAGAGGCCAGGGGCCGGACGTCATGAGGAACCGCAGTAGCAGGTCGGCTCCCCCACCCGCAAGACTTGCATCGCCACACAGGGAGAGCCAAGGAGGCGGAGCGGTCAGGGGGACTCCTGAAGCGAGCCACGACTTGTCCGTCCAATGCCAGAGATGGGGGCGAATCAACGGAGACACGGGCACCATGGCCACGGCTGTTTGGCCCAGCGCTAGAAGTGGCCACTTAGTTTTTTCCAGGCGAGCCGAGAAACTGGGTCACAAGTCGTGCACGCGCGCTGCCTCAGCCAGTCTCAGCTGTCGGGCTAGCTGATAAGCGGGCTTCCCGCTAGGCGCAGTACAGCAGGGAAAATGACTACCTTTTGTTTTTCATGACTTTCTTATTTACCATTCAAGTGTGTGATGCAAAACTTTGTTTGTTTAAAAGCGGACATTCTGCCCGACACACTGACACCAAACACACTATAGTTGTGACAAACCAGTAGCCAGCAGGATAAGGTGGAAATAAAGAGAAAAAAACAGATTTCACTCTCTATGTAGTGTTTCTTCACAAAATAGATGAAGTTCCAACATCAATAACATAAATACGCTACAAACTACATCAAAACGGACTTGCATGTGCTAGAAGTAACATGCCTAGAGTAAGTATGACTTACCAGATCAGAGATACCGTGAAAGGGGCCGGAGAGCGGAGGGTGATAATGAGGTCACTGTTAGTGCCAGTAGTACTCTCAGACACAGGCACGAAGCAGTCCGTAGCACGGATCAATGTTATCATTTCTTTCATGTACTTCATTAAGTCTTTGTATAATGTTCTTCTTAGCCCTTATCATTCGGAATACACCAGTCTGTGAAATAAGTTTGACTAAAATAGTTCAAGGGTAGTGCCAGAATAGCTTGGCACCTCTAGGTGCCAAGCTATTCTGGCACTACCCTTGAACTAAAGCCATTGGTCTATATCCTTATTTGTAAGTATGTACTATAATGTGGCTTGCAGACCGGCAGTGTACAAATTTAAAGCTTGTAGCCTCAGTATATGGGTTAGTTCTATAGCAAAGCACTTAGTCAGACATTACATTTTTGTACATAGTTAACAAGACTGCAGACACACAGCCCACTGATACTAAATGGTCTGAGGCCCCGCCCGTGGGAGCAGAGAATGAATTAATGAGAACACTGACAGACGATAGCCAGAAGTCAAGTGGTATCCAAGATGACGCATTCCTTGCTATTATTAGCATTAGTTTCATCTACAACTAGAGATTCTTATTGTAAGGTTTTTAGTGGGATAAAAACATTCAGGCAGTCAGTCACGGGAATATGTGTCATACTCTCTTGTGTGTTTTCTGCTTTTCAGTGTGACGTTGGAGTGCATGCTAAATGAACGTGACTTTTTGTTTAGTCCCTTTCTAGCGATAGGATCTATTATTATTCGTAACGTATGTTTATGTGAGAGTTTGCATCAAATTAAATGGTGTAGATTGTGAAAATGGAGGACACCTCACATACTGTCAGTGTCCATGAATCTAGACTCAATTCTCTGTGTCGAATATGTGGAAGGAGGTCAAGAAAAAGGTATGACAGGCAGGCCATATCATGCAGTAAATATGAACAAATGATACAGACGTGATATGGGATAAATCTCCATGAGGACAGGGCGTTAAAGATAATCCCAAAACAACACATACTCAGTTGAGTGCCACTGTGCAGACTTTATCGCACAATGGGCTTTGGACTGGCACTACACAGTGAGCAGGGAGGCGAAGAGACGCATGCAACAACAAACATTCCAAAGAGCAGCACATACGGCTTGCAAACGGAAGCAGAGAAGCTCAAATTACTCAGAACAGAACACATGACACTAGTGTCACCTGTGCTGTACTCAGTCATGCCACCTGTGAAGAAACGAAATGAGCAAATGGATTGGAAGCAGGTGATTGTTATGCTGTCGTTACACACACTACACGCGGCAGTGTGTGTGTGTGTTTTCTTTAAATATCACACCATCGAATTTTTACCACTTTCTGTCAGACAATTAAGCTAATCTTTTATTTCCAAATCACAAAGTTGGTCGCAGTTGCTGTCGGAGGAGGTTTTGGTGTGCCAAGCAGACTGATGTGCATAGGTGTATTGAATTTTTTTTATTCTGCTGTGGTCCGTTCACGTTCAAAGCAGACTTTTCCAGATTAAACATTTTCGTCCTGAGAAACTACCCAAGAGTGAGATCATCTTGTTTACCACACAACAGTTTTCTTTAACCCATTTAATACCACGGCTGCATTTCCCAAATTTTGGAGGTGTCATCTACTGAACGACTGAGTAACAGTTGTAGTAGATAGATTGACCATGATAATTCAAGGGTAGTGCCAGATTAGCTTTGTGCTTGATGTCACAAGCTAATCTGGCACTACCCTTGAAATACCATGGTCGATCCATCTCCTGCTGTAGGGTGTTGCAGTGAAACTGAAAGTAGTGCCAAAGAACTGTGTGTCCAGTGTTGACAGATCGGTGCTACTGCTATGTGCCTGTGAGAATACTGGCACTAACAGTGACCTCATTATCACCCTCCGCTCTCCGGCCCCTTTCACGGTATCTCTGATCTGGTAAGTCATACTTACTCTAGGCATGTTACTTCTAGCACGTGCAAGTCCGTTTTGATGTAGTTTGTATCGTATTTGTGTTATTGATATTGGAACTTCATCTATTTTGTGAAAAAACAATACACAGAGAGTGAAATCGGCTTTTTTCTCTTTCTTTCCACCTTATCCTGCTGGCTACTGGTTTGTCACAACTATAGTGTGTTTGGTGTCAGTGTGTCGGGCAGAATGTCCGCTTTTAAACAAACAAAGTTTTTCATCACACACTTGAACGGTAAATAAGAAAGTCATGAAAAACAAAAGGTAGTCATTTTCCCTGCTGTACTGCGCCTAGCGGGAAGCCCGCTTATCAGCTAGCCCGACAGCTGGGACTGGCTGAGGCAGCGCGCGCGCACGACTTGTGACCCAGTTTCTCGGCTCGCCTGGAACAAACTAAGTGGCCAAACTGAAACAGCCGTGTGGCAGTCAGATCTCCTGAGGAGGGACGCCAAAGAAGCAGGAGGTGCAGCTGTAGCGGCCGGGCGTAGAGACGACTGAGGGGGAGCAGAACCGCCGCCGCAATGATCAACGAAGGAGCTGAAGCCAGACTCTGACGGAGGCTGCGTCCTGCTGGGCTACCTGGCCGGCTAGGCGGCCAACTTAGGATCCGTGGCTCCGGCAACGCACCCTGTTGAGGACGGTGGCGAACTCCATGCCGAGATGGACGAAGCGACGAGAGGGGGTGAGGTCCGACTTACCTGCGGTGACTAGGAACCCCAACCGCGACCACAGCCGTAACAGTGCATCCCTGTCCGATGTCCGGTGGCCTCCAACAGAAGCGCAGGAGGAGGTCGTCGAGGAAGCTCGACGCCGGGCTGGAAGACTGCTGCCGCGCCTAGGTCACCACTGCGTCCATGATGCGGTTGAGGACCCAAGTGCTGAGGTTGAGACCGAACTGGTAACTACTCCGTCGCAGGTGAAGCGGAGATACTTCCTGGAGGCCAGGCGTATGTGGACCTGGAGACAAGCGTCGGATAAGTCCAGACTGAACGCGTCCATGAGCCATACGGCCAGGCCGGAGTCCGCAGGGCGAGAACCACGGCCTAGCGGGCGGCCGGAAGCGATGTGGAGATGTATCCTCCGGTCTGCCCGGATGCACTGAAGAGCAGGGCCACCCAGGGGAGCACGGCGCAGCTGAGTCCTCAGCACGGGGGGGGGGGGGGGGGGGGGGGGGGGGGGGGGCATTCTGCGGCAGACTAGCAACACAGCATCCCGACGCCACAGGTCGCAGCTGGAGGCGGCAGCCATGGGGTTGACCGCCAAGAGACACGCTGCCCGGATGGCCGCTTCCGCGAGAGCTAGTAGGATTCCGAGGAGGGGAGTCAAGTAGGGAAGCCAGGCATCCTCGTAGCGAGCGAAGGCTTGGGTCAGGAGCTCCAGAATCCCACGCAGGCTAGGGCGTAACGGACGAGGGAGGCCATCTAGTCCAACCGCAGAGCCGGGCGCGGATCCACAGCAGGCAGAGGGCAGACGAACGCCTGGGAGAGTCCCGAGAACCAGTCCTGACGAAGGCAATGTTGAGTCTGGCTGGACGCCTATGGACGGAGAAGCATACGGAGACCGGGAACCCGACATGAGGAGCACTGAGCAGGCGTAGCGCAGGTCACGAAAGGCGGGAGGCTGCGGCAGGGACAGGAACTCCTCACCTGTCGTCCAGCGTCCACCAGCGAAGATCCTCCTCTTGAGTGGGGGGAGACGGCGGGCAGTCAACTGCGGGAAGCATGGTGGAGATGCGATGAGCACTACGTCCAGGGCAAGCACGGTGTCCGTAAGCGACAAAGAGGCCGGGTTGCGGAAACTGAGGAGTCGGAAGAGGGAGAGCGAGAGAGTCTGGTAGACAGGAGTGGCGTGAGGGCTCTGAACTGTCCGAAATCCTCGGGCGGGAGAGCAAGGTCTCTCCGAGCCAGGCTCAATGAGGCGGGCTCTCTGCCGGCGTAGCGACTCCACGTAAGAGTCAGCGGGCCTTGGAGACGAGCGAGGACTGACAGCGAACATGAGATGGCGCGCGGCGCGTCCCTCCGAGCGGGGCTCAGTCAGGCCGGCTCTCTGCCGACAAGCAGCTTGTCCTGGCGGGCTCTCTCCAGGAAGCGATCGCGTTGATAGCAGTCCTGCTCCGAGCGCGAGGCTCCTGCCCCAAGTCGCCAGACGCGTGGGTAAGGTCTCTCCGAGCCGGGCTCAATGAGGCGGGCTTTCTGCCGGTGAGGTGACTCCCCGTAACAGTAAGCGGGCTTCCTGGAGACAAGCGGGGACTGACAGCGGACACGGGACGGCGCGTGGCGCATCTCTCCGAACCGGGCTCAGTGAGGCGGGCTCTCTGCCTGTCAGAAGGCTATGTCCGGGCGGGCTCCCTCCTGGGAGCGATCGTGTTGAAAACAGTCCCGCTCCGAGCGCTAGGCTCCCGCGTCCGGTGTGGTGTCTTTCCCATAAGGTCGGCGGGGCTCCTGCCCCAAGTCGTCGGACGCGCGGGTAAGGTCTCTCCGAGCCAGGCTCTCTGCCGGTGAGGTAAGAGTCAGCGGGCTTTCCTGGAGATGAGCGGGGACTGACGGTGGACATGGGACGGCACGTGGCGCGTCTCTCCGAACCGGGCTCAGTGAGGCGGGTTCTCTGCCTGTCAGTAGGCTATGTCCGGGTGGGCTCCCTCCTGGGAGCGATCGCGTTGAAGCAGTCCCGCTCCAAGCGCTAGGCTCTCGCGTCCGGAGTGGCGTCTTTTCCAAAGGTCGGTGCGGACTCATGCGGTCAGCACGCAGGGCACGGGGAATGGCGCCTTGACTGGATTCGGATCACACACAGGTGCCGGTCGCTCGCGTCTGTACACTCCATAACTGCGAACAGCGCAGCTCAGGCCAGATGGAGCAGGTGTCGCAAGCGTGGTCGGAGGCACATCTGGTGCCGGGGAGACAGACCTGTGGTAATCAGACGGCCACTGGAACCCTCCGCCTTGCGTACAGGTCATCAACAGGCCACTGCAACACACAACACACCTGAAGGCATGCGGGCGAGGGCCTGTGGGACCCCGCCCTGGTAAGGCTAGCCTTCGCAAAACAAAAAGGCACAAACAGCGAGGTGGAAGCCTGTCAGTAAGCGTCTGGGCCTGCAAAATCCACTCCCGTAAGCTAGTGGGCGCGGGCACGGGGGGCCCCGCCAAGTTAAGGCAAGCACACTACCTTTGCGACCTACCGTCTGCGAATGAAGCAAAGTCGCAGCTAACCTCTCTGTTTGTCCATCTTGCCAAAGGGTATTCACCCGAAACATTAATAATTGTGTTGTACCCGTCTTTCCCAAGCGTGTTTCTTTCTCCACTGGGTAGCTCCCTGCATTCCACATGCTTGGCAGTCACCCTTATGGTCTGGAGAGCATAGAGGGTGCGGGCACAGGGGGGGGCCCCGCCAAGCTAAGGTGAGCATATGACACATCATGTACCACAAAACTCATGCATGTCACGACAGGTACAGGCATGAAGCAAGTGTCTGGCACAGTAACATTACCAACGCAATGGCGACAGGGTGCGGGCACGTGGGGCCCCGCCAAGCTAATGTGAGCATATGACGCATGATGTACAACAAAACTCAAGCATGTCACAACAAGCACAGGCATGAAGCAAGCGTCTGGCACAGTAACATTACCAACGCAATGGCGACAGGGCGAGGGCACGTGGGCCCCCGCCAAGCTAAGGCGAGCATACGACGCATTATGCACAACAAAAGTCAAGCATGTCATGACAGGTACAGGCCTGAAACAATTGTCTGGCGCATCAACATTTATTAACGCAATGGCGACAGGGCGTGGGCACGAGGGGCCCCGCCAAGTTAAGTGAGCCATGGATGCATAACATATCCCGCAAAATCATACAAGGTACAAGCCAGCAGGTAAGCGCCAATCTTGCCACACCAATCAGCTGAAAGGTGAGTGAGCACGGGCACGTGGGGCCCCGCCAAGCTAAGGGGAGATTTGGCGCGCAAAGTTACAGCGAAGATGAAGACTGTCTTTGTTCCTGCTCGAACCGGTGCCCAGCCCGGGAGCCGGCCGAGGGCCAACGCAGCTACCTTACCTTACCGCCAGAGCGGGAACGGGGGAAGAAACGTCCATAACACCCACGGCCCGAACGAGGGCGAAGTCCCAGCGAAGCTCACCACGCAGCCCCACAACCCAAGCAGCAGGAGAGAGCCGCCGCTAACGATGAGGGGACCACAGAACCACACAGGGCTCAGGTAGGGCCGACGAAGTAGAAGCAAGAAGAAGCCAAGAGTCCGGAAGACCGGGGAACCGGTCGAAAATTTCAAAGTCCGTAGGCTAGAGCAGACACGTCTGAACGGTGTGAGCCTAAGTAGACTGATAGTCACCTCGTGACTCGGAACCGGATGGGCAGTAACGGGAGACAACTCTCGGTCCCTCTCGGGGTTCCTCGAGTGCCTCCCGGGTTGTGTGGTAACACAACGGGTTCTTAAGCTAGAATTGCATAAGTAGTAGACACTTCCATAAAGTCATGTCATCGGTAATGTTTTTGAAGAAACAAAGTGTAACAAATTTGGGCGGTGTTTGTGAACAGTTAGTTATTTGGGTTTAACGCCAAGCAGGCGACTAAGGCCATCTCACGCCAGTGTTTGTAAACACATTATCAATCCGCTATAAAAGGCTTGGAAATATTTCAAAGAATAATAATAAAAGCTAAATAGCAAACAGTCAAGCACTTACCCCCCTCCTCGGGCGAACTGTCGGGGACCAGGGAAGTTGGGTTTGGGACGATGTGACTCCATCATGTGAGGTGCTGCAAAGGACACAAATAAATCCATGTGAGGTGCTGCAAAGGACACAAATAAATCCATCATGTGAGGTGCTGCAAAGGACACAAATAAATCCATGTGAGGCGCTGCAAAGGACACAAATAAATCCATCATGTGAGGCGCTGCAAAGGACACAAATGCATCAGCAAATTGTTTTGACTATCCTGACATACAAATGCTTGCATACTGACATGTGCATGTGGGCCGAATGCATTCAATATCAATATTCCTAACGAGCCCCACAGTATGATGATAAGTTAGGGTTGTATGGAAGGTGTAAAGAGCCCCACAGTATGATGGTAAGTTAGGGTTGTATCGAAGGTGTAAAGAGCCCCACAGTATGATGGTAAGTTAGGGTTGTATGGAAGGTGTAAAGAGCCCCACAGTATGATGGTAAGTTATGGTTGTATGGAAGGTGTAAAGAGCCCCACAGTATGATGGTAAGTTAGGGTTGTATGGAAGGTGTAAAGAGCCCCACAGTATGATGGTAAGTTAGGGTTGTATGGAAAGTGTGAATAGCATAATTAGCATTCACACCTAATAATGACATTCACAACTTTCAAGGTATCAACAAGGACTGTGCACTTCTTGTGAAAAACGGACTGGTCACCATCACACTCGCCTGACACCTTGAAGCGTGCCAGATATACCATCATGAATTTTAACTAGGAAAACTGAACTTTCCATGAAGTCAGCACTTCCTTTTCTGCTGTATATGACAAGATCCACCGAGGCAACTAATAATAATAAAAATAATAATTACGGTATTTATAATGCGTTTATCTTATAATAAATATAACTCTAAGTGCGCACTCACAACTCGCGCACGCATGCGCACGCTTTAGACGACTCTTACTTACTTACGCCTGTCAACCCTCCCAGGGTATAGGCCGTCGACGAGAGACCTCCAGTGACTTCTGTCCCGTGCTTCTCCTTCGATTTTACTCCAGGTGGTTCCCAGTCTCTTGATGAGTGCTTGGAGGTCTCTACGCCAGGTGTTTCTCGGCCTGCCTCTTTTCCTCTTTCCCTGGGGGTTCCATGACAATGCCTGCCTAGTGATACTGGAAGCTGGCTTTCTCAGACTATGACCAATCCATCCACATCTTCTTCGCCCAATTTCATTCTCTGCTGTTATCTGCTCTGTTCTCTCCCAGAGTTTGACGTTGCTGATCTTTTTTGGCCAGTGGATTTTCAAAATTCTTCTAAGGCAACTGTTTATGAAGATCTGTACTCTGTTGACTGTGGTTTTTGTCAATCTCCAAGTCTCTGCTCCATACAGGAGAACTGCTTTTATGTTCGAGTTGAAAATCCGGACTTTGGTGTGTTGTGACAGCTCTCTGGAACTCCACACTTTTTTCCACTGGAGAAAGGCTGCCCTGGCTTTAACGATTCGTGCTCTGACATCTGCATCAGTGCCGCCTTTTTTTGTCTATGATGCTCCCGAGATAGGTGAAGGACTCCACCTCCAACGGGGTGCCAGCAAGCAAGACTGGTTCTTCCCTGGTTGTGTTCAGCCTCATTGTCTTTGTTTTCTGTTTGTGGATGGTGAGGCCCACTTGGGACGAGATGTCAGCAAGCCTTGTGGTCTTGTCCTGCATTTGTTGATATAGGTGGGACAGTAAAGCCAAGTCATCTGCAAAATCGAGGTCATCAAGCTGTGTCCACAGTGTCCACTGTATTCCACTTCATCTGTGCTCTGTGGTCCTCTTCATGACCCAGTCTATGGCCAGTAGGAAAAGGAACGGAGACAGCAAACACCCCTGCCTGACACCAGTTCTGACCTGGAGCTCCCTGGTGAACTGCCCTTCGTGGATCACACGACATGTCATGCCATCGTAGCTGCTCTTGATCAGGCGGACGAGCTTTGTGGGTACACCGTAGTGTCGTAGGAGTTTCCACAGAGTCTCTTGGTCCATGCTGTCAAATGCTTTCTCGTAATCCACAAAGTTGACGTACAGCGGGGAGCTCCACTCCAGAGACTGTTCCACGATGATGCGGAGAGTGGCGATCTGGTCTGTACATGATCAGTTTTTCCTGAATCCTGCTTGCTGGTCTCTCAGCTGGGGGTCAACGGAGCTCTTCATTTTCTCCAGGATGATCCTGTTGAAGACCTTTCCTGGTACTGACAACAAGGTGATTCCTCTGTAGTTGGAACACTTGCTGAGGTCGCCTTTCTTGGGAAGCTTGATTAGGTACCCCTCCTTCCAGTCAGCCGGCATCACCTCCTCTTCCCAGATGTTTCCAAACAGTGGGTACAGCATATCTACTGTTGTCTCTAGGTCTGCTTTCAGAGACTCCGCTGGAATGCCATCTGGCTCTGCTGCTTTGCCGTTCTTCAAAAATGCCACTGCTCTTCTGATCTCTTCCCGGCTGGGTCTGTCACAGTTGATGGGTAGGTCGGTCTCTGCTGGCTGGATGTCTGGGGGGTGGGGTGGGCTGGGTCTGTTCAGTAGACGACTCACGTACCACAAATAGTGAAATACATTACGACAGTCTGCTTGGGGTGGGGAGTGTTGTGATATAGTGCTAGAACTGTTGAAAGAGGTGAGTTTTGAGGGCAGACTGAAAGGAGGAGAGAGAGAGAGTGTTTCTGATGGAGAGAGAGTGGGAGAGTGTTCCATGTGGA
The DNA here is from genome assembly GCA_036245525.1 of Semisulcospira habei. Taxonomy (NCBI): domain Eukaryota; kingdom Metazoa; phylum Mollusca; class Gastropoda; family Semisulcospiridae; genus Semisulcospira; species Semisulcospira habei. Next base: position 146,433,422 of record BTPG01000002.1, on the reverse strand, counting down.
TGGACCGTATACTGAGAAGGAGCGGGGGCCGAAAGTGCTGAGTTTGGTGCGGGAGATGTGGAGGCGGAGAGGGTCGGAGGCGGAGCAGAGGGAGCGGGGAGGAGTGTAGTTAGTTAGTTAGTTATTTGGGTTTTAACGCCGAGCAGGCAACTAAGGCCATCTCATGGCAGGAAGGGTAAAAATCTGGTCAGCCAGACTAAAAGAAAGGTCTTAAGACATGATGTAAATATACCTTAAAAATATGTCAGGCTAAAATGTCGCACAGGTCTTTAAAGAAAACGTCGGGAGACTCTCAAAAAGGTCAAAATAATAGAAACATCATAATCTATAAACGCTCAAATCTTATTAAAAATATGGCACTCTCTCAGAAAACTGAAGATCTTGTCCGGGGGCACATCCCAGAACAAAACCTTCAAGGAGTCTGCCGTGAAATGTTTATACCTTGTGTCGATTAGATCAGCACAAGACAACAAAAAGTGTTGAACAGAGTACTGCTCGTCGCAGGCATAACACCATGGACGCTCCTCCTGTTTAAGTAAATAAGAGTGCGTAACATACGTGTGGCCGATGTGGAGCCGAGCCAGGACAGTCTCCTCACGGCGGCTGCCGCAGCGATAAGGTAGACCGTCGGACAACTTAGGAAGGGCTTCATGCAGCTTGTTAGCTTCCTCTTTGTCCCACTCGGACTGCCACTCACGGGCTATGTACGCACTAGCCACATGTCTAAAATCACTATAAACAGTCTGTGTGTCAGGGACAGGGTCATTGCGGGCATCGTTGGCAGCAGAATCTGCGATCCTGTTGCCTTCGATGCCCACATGCCCTGGCACCCAAATAAAAATGATATCATAATATTCCTTCATCAAGTCCGCGTGGAGCTCTCTGATCTGCACCAGCAGTGGGTGGTCATTTCCCGTGCCCTGAAGGGCCTGCAGGGCAGAAAGAGAGTCAGACAGAATCAGGAAGTTCCTTTCTCTAGATCGATAAGCATGCCTGAGTGCCAGCAGAACCGCCTGCAGTTCCGCACTAAATACAGATGAGTGGTCTGGGAGGCGGTGCTTAAATGGGCGTCTAGGATGGCGAGAGGACACTGCGGCCGCAGCCACTCTCCCATCCTCAGACTTTGACCCATCGGTATAGATGCGACAATAGCCAGGAAAAATTGAAAGCAGTTCATTGAGGCTCTGTTGGTATATGGCTGGTGGAGTAGAGTCTTTCTTGTGGGCAGTCAGGTCCAGCAAGATGTCAGGAACTGGTAAGAGCCAAGGTGGAGTGATGTGTTGCAGGGATTCCGAAACTCTGTCCAGGTCCAATCCGGCCGCCTGCAGATGAGGTCGGACACGGAAAGAAAGTGGACGGACAGCTCCCGGATGGGTATCGTAAATCTCTGCAAACGATGGTTTAAAAACACAATCATAGGCAGGATTGTCTGGATGGGCCTTCAGTTTCAGAACGTAGCTGAGCATTAGGCGGATGCGGCGGAGCTTGAGAGAAGGCTCCCCTGCCTCGGCATACAGACTGGGAACTGGAGACGTCCTGAAGGCCCCAAGACATATCCGCAGACCCTGATGGTGAATTGTGTTCAGACGCTGTAGCACAGACTTGGAAGCTGAGCCATACACCACAGAGCCGTAATCCAGTTTGGACCGAACAAGGGCCCGGTACAGACGAAGTAAGACAGTACGGTCCGCGCCCCAGTCAGTACGATCGACGACACGAAGAATGTCGAGAGCCTTCTGACAAGAGGTTCTAAGGTAATTAATATGGTTGCGGAAGGTAAGTCTTTTGTCAAAAATGACTCCCAGAAACTTTGCCTCCTCGGCCACCTTAATTGGCACTCCAGCAATGCTCAGGCTAGGTTCTGGAAAAAATTTCGTCTGGTTAGTAAAATGCACACAAACAGTCTTGGAGGGCGAGAACTTGAATCCATTGAGAGACACCCACCGCTGGATGCGATCAACGCACAGCTGCAAGCGCCTCTCAAGGGACACAAGTCCTCGACCACGTGCGCACAAAGCAAAGTCGTCAACAAACAAAGAGCATTCAGAATCATCCTTGATGGCCTTTACAATGTTATTAATTTTAATACTAAATAAAACAGGAGATAGAATGCTGCCCTGTGGGACACCCATCTCCTGTTCAAAGGAGTCGGAGAGGGTGGAGCCCACACGGACATGGAACGACCGGTTAGTCAAAAAATTGTGAATAAAAACGGGCAGTGCCCTTTAAAACCCATGTCCAACAAGTCAGACATTATGCCATACTTCCAGGTAGTGTCATACGCCTTCTCAAGATCGAAGAAAACTGCATAGACATGCTGCTTGTTGACAAAAGAATCTCGAATAAATGATTCAAAGCGGACTAAATGGTCAGTTGTACTACGGAAGCGCCGGAAACCGCACTGGAGGTCTGTGAGGAGACCCTGTGACTCAAGATGCCACACCAGGTGGGCGTTGACCAGGCGCTCCATAGTTTTACATAAACATGATGTCAAAGCGATAGGCCGGTAGTTGCCCGGGTTGGAAGGATCCTTACCCGGCTTGGGGATCGGTACAACCACAGCCTGGCGCCAAGACGGCGGAAAATGACCAGTTCTCCAGATATGGTTAAAGGCCTTGAGAAGTACAAGGAGTGACCTCTCAGGCAGATGCTTTAGGAATTGATAGTGGATGGTATCAAGGCCAGCAGCAGAGTCATTACATTTCTGCAAAGCTTGCTGCAATTCTGGTAATGTAAATGGGACATTATAGTCTTCTGAGTTATCGGACTTAAAATCACAAATACGAGACTCTCGCTTCTCCTTCTCTCTCTGGAAGAAAGGTGAATAATGCTCCGCGATCCGTTGAAGAATTATGGGCAATGGTGGAGGCAAGCAAATTGGCCACAGCTTTTTTATCTGTAACCAAGCTGGCACCATCTCTAAGATGGCCAACAGAAGCCGAGCCACCCCTGCCGCTAATTCTCCGAACAGCCTTCCATACTTTCTGGGACGGAGTCCGAGAAGTTAAAGATGAGACGAAGCATCTCCAGGAAGCACGGCGTTCACGTTTAAAAATGTAACGGGCTTTCGCCCTCTGTCTTTTAAAGGTTAAAATATTCACTTGCGACGGATTCCGGAAAGCACGTCGCTGAGCAGATTTGCGCGCTATTTGGGCCTTGCGGCACTCTTCGTTGAACCATGGTACTCTAGGCTTTCGAGGGACTGATGCGGAAGTTTTAGGGATGGTTTCACCCGCTACGTCCAACAAAATAGTAGTAAAAGAAGAAATAGGTTCTTCAGATGACATGACCACCTCCTCTGTAATACGAGACTGACAGAGGGAGGCGAACAGAGGCCAGTTAGCTTTCTTAAGATTCCAGCGCCCCACCGGCGGATCCTCCCCACAGCTGACCGATGACAGGACTACTGGGAAGTGGTCACTACCACACAGGTCATCGTGAACCTTCCAGTCAAAGTCCAGCATGAGAGAAGGATCACACACAGTGAGGTCTAGAACAGAACTAGATCCTGAACCTGGGTTAGAGTATGTAGGTGAACCATCGTTAAAGACACACAGGTTAAGTTGAGAAAAAACATCTTCTAACATCTGACCTCTGCCATCATAGTGGTCACTACCCCAAAGGTGAGCGTGACCGTTAAAATCCCCCATGAGAATAAAGGGAGGGGGCAGTTGATCAACTAAATTAAAAAAATTATTACTACAGACCCGCAGGGATGGTGGCAGGTAAATACTGCATATGGTTATGGTCTTCTTCAAGGTAACCCGAGCTGCGACAGCCTGAAGACAGGTGTCGATGCTAACGGGGCTACATAAAATTTGGCTACTAATGAGAAGAGCCACTCCACCCGAGCGCCTCTCCGAATCAGAGCCTTTATGTATAACGTTAAAACCATTAAAGGACACAGGGTCAGAAGTCTTCAGGTAAGTCTCCTGAAGAGATATTACTGAGGGGTTATAGCACTTGACTAAAAGACGTAATTCCTCAAAGTTAGCTTGAAAACCACGACAATTCCACTGAAGCAGAGAGTCCATGATTATGTCTTATCTGGGGGTGCGGAGTTTTTCCCCCCTTTTTCCTTTGCCTTGGAAGGAGTCGGAGAAACAGAGGGGGGCCGGCTCCCGGGCCTCCTCTGGTTCTTAGGAGATGAAGGGGGTGGAGCTGCCGCATCATCGGCAACTTCCACTCCCTCCATCTGCTCCTCCAATGCAGCATATTTGTTTTGAAGGGGGACATCAGTGTTCCCCTTCTGGGCCCGTGCGCACGGCGGTCCCATAGATTTCTTAGACTTCTGGTCCTGGGCAGCGGTCCTGCCGCTAGAGTTAGAGGCCTTGGCTGACCAGAGCCAGAAACCTTTGGCGTTGACAAACTAGCAGGTTTGGGTGGGGGCTGAGGCTTAGGGGCAGCAGAAGGCGGTGCCACCGGACCGGTAGCGTCCGCCCTCTGCGTTCCCTGGCTCCTCGTCACCACCGGAGGAGGGTTACTCTCCAGGGACGAGAGGATCCGAGGCTCCGCCCCCAACCAAGAAGTTGGGGTTTGACAAGAGAAGTCTTTGGTGGGGCGCTTGCCTACCACCGCAGCACTGAAAGTATACACAAAGTTGTTATTTGAGTTTGGCGCAGCCTCAGCTGCACCAGGACCGTCAACCAGTTTTTTTGCGTCCGCAAAGGACAGCCCCTTCTCCACACGCACCTGCTGAATCCTGCACTCGGAGATCCAACGAGGGCACTTCTTGTCCGAAGCCATATGCGCCCCCTGGCAATTCACACACAGGGGGATGGCTGTGCAGGACTCAGCAGAGTGTCCGGGCTTAGTGCAACGGGCGCATAGAGCCTCTGCCTGGCGGCATGTCTTCTGCCCATGGCCATACTTTTGGCACCGGAGGGGGAGAGGGACGTACTTTTTCACTTTTAGGGAGTAGTAACCTCCCCAGATGGTAGTAGGAGCTGTGGGGGTGCCAAACGTCAGGATGATGATAGGGAGACAGATCTCCCTACCACCTCGTTTGGAAATGAAGCGCCTGACGTAGGTCACCCCCTGTGACTTAAGGTTTCTTACAAGTTCATCTTCAGACAGTTCGGCCAATGCTTGATCTTTAATCACTCCTCTAGAGGAATTCATTGTTTTGTGGGGAGTGACCTCCACTGGAGTGTCTCCGATGGAGGAGAGCCTCAGTAGCCCATTGGAGTGTGCCCGGGTACGGCACTCTACCAACAAGTCACCAGACCTGAGGCGCTGGGCCTCAGGCCTGCCAACACGGCTCCTGAGGGTCTCCCCTACCAGGAAAGGGTGCAGCTTGGAAACAGGCTTCTCTTTAACTTTGCTGTGGATAATGAGAAAGCGAGGCCAGACGGCCGAAACCTGAGGCGTCGCTTCCCCACAATCGGAGTCGCTATCATTTTCAAGGTCAATGTCAGTGGCTATGTGCCGCTTTGGTGCCAGTTTTGGTTTTTTGATATTTTCCATATTATAGTATGATAGATATTCATCCCCCGGGGGTCCCCGCCCGCCACCGAGCCCAACAAGGGAAAGTGCAATTGTCGGCGGGTCTCCAGCCGACGCACAATGGAGACTGCCCGAAAGATATACTCAAGGGGGTAAGCCCGATTGAACCGTTTGAGCCACCGCCTTCTATCACACTGTTGAATGCAGGGGAATACTGGCGTAGAGCACCTAATCAGCATCAGAGGCTATAGCATGGTGCTCCGTATAACAACCCGCATGTCAACAGGGGGATAGGGCTCGACGTGACAAGAGCCGATTGACTAGGCCGGTACGACTAGCCTCCCGTTTAGGCAGAAGTCAAGGCCAAAGTGGAGTGTTTCAGCCACCAGGATCCTCTTCTCCCCAGACACGGGTCTCCAAGCACGGCAAACACTTGGGATCCAAAGGACCAAAAGCTCATGAGTATTTTTAAGGACCAATCCAACATGGTAAGACCTGGGTTAGCACAGCTCCTTAAAAACGGGACCAGTGAAAAAGACTGAACAACATATCTGCTGACATCAAGTCCTAATCCTGAACAAAGATGGCACCCGTCTGCTAGCCCACTCAGTCAGGGACTGAGGGGACTACCCACCCACGCCACGTGGAGGCCGGTGCCGGGTAGGTGGGGAGGAGTGTAGGGGTGAAGTAAGTTTGAGAGATAGGCGGGAGCGCAGTTGTTCAGAGATTTGTAGCAGAGAGACAGAATCTTGTATTGGATGCGTTGGGGGATGGGATGCCAGTGAAGGAGTTTGAGCAGGGGAGTGATGTGGTCGGATTTTTTCTTTTTGAGGACAAGGCGGGCAGCATTGTTCTGGACGCGCTGGAGAGTGAAAGTGGTGGAGTGAGGGAGGCCGGAAAGGAGAGAATTGCAGTAGTCGATGCGAGATAGGATGAGAGAGACAGCAAGTTTGGTGGTGGCTTCGGTAGTGAGGTATTTTCTGATCTGACTGATGCGGCGGAGGTGGAAGTAGCATGCTTGGGCCGGGTCGGAGATGAAGCTGGTCATGGAAAGAGAGGAATCGAGGATAACTAAATAATTTGAACATGGGTAGTGATGAGTTTTATCCCTTAAGAAAAAGTACACTCGTTTGCCCCACACAGCAATCATATGGATACTCACAGGTGAAATGCATATTCGCTTTGCCCCACACAGTTATCATATGGATACTCGCAGGCGAAAAGTACACTCGCTTTGCCCCACACAGTTATCATATGGATGCTTGCAGGCGAAAAGTACACTCGTTTTGCCCCACACAGTTATCATATGGATACTCACAGGCGAAAAGTACACTCGCTTTGCCCCACACAGTTATCATATGGATACTCGCAGGCGAAAAGTACACTCGCTTTGCTCCACACAGTTATCATATGGATACTCACAGGCGAAAAGTACACTCGCTTTGCCCCACACAGTTATCATATGGATACTCACAGGCGAAAAGTACACTCGCTTTGCCCCACACAGTTATCACATGGATACTCACAGGTGAAAAGTACACTCGCTTTGCCCCACACAGTTATCATATGGATACTCACAGGTGAAATGCATACTCGCTTTGCCCCACACAGCAATCATATGGATTGTCACAGGTGAAATGTACACTCCACACATCAATCTCTTGGATACTCACAGGCGAAAATCTGTGGCCCGCTGTGGCTGCCATGAGGACTGGGTTCCCTGCGTGCGTAGTTTCCGGGTGGAGTGAAGAAATGTCCACGAGAGTTGAACCCACCTCGCCCTCGGTCCATACCTCCTCTCCCTCCTCTCCCTCTCGGCATCTCCTGTGGAAAGATGTATTCTCATTTCACATGCTGCATCCGGACACAACACAAAGCAACACATCTCAGATGTCTTCAAGCCCAAAGCACCGTAACAAATGTCTTCAAGCCCAAGGCACCGTAACAAATGTCTTCAAGCCCAAAGCACCGTAACAAATGTCTTCAAGCCCAAAGCATCGTAACGGATGTCTTCAAGCCCAAAGCACCGTAACAAATGTCTTCAAGCCCAAAGCACCGTAACTATTGAAAGAAACTGTGCAACAGATGGTTACAAATGCTACAAGCAGGTCTCTAGCTATGGCTCATTTCAACAGCACATGCCATCTGAACTCTTTGCCTAGGAAGTAACTGTCCTGTATCATACATTCTGCCACGAAGTCATTTTGCTATGAGCTTATTTCTGGATCTGGTGCGCATGCCAGGTAACGGCTTCACTTGTAATGACACATTCAGCACTAAAAATAGCCCAGCACACACACACTGCAAATGAACCTTGGCTGGTGGGATCTCACCACTGATAGCGGAAGTAATCTCAGTGCGGGTTAAGTCGACATCTGTAGGTAAAGAGTTAACAGCAATTAATTTAACAATGACTCAGCACAACGCAATCTGTACCAGTTTTATAGAACGCTATCTGTACCAGTTGAAAAGAACGCTATCTGTACCAGTTGCAAACAACCCTATCTGTACCAGTTGCACACGTCGCTATCTGTACCAGTTGCAAACAACGCTATCAGTACCAGTTGCACACATCGCTATCTGTACCAGTTGCAAACATCACTATCTGTATCAGTTACACACATCGCTATCTGTACCAGTTGCACACATCGCTATCTGTACCAGTTGTAAACAACGCTGTCTGTACCAGTTGCACACATCGCTATCTGTACCAGTTGCAAACATCGCTATCTGTACCAGTTGCAAACAACGCTATCTGTACCAGTTGCACACATCGCTATCTGTACCAGTTGAAAACAACGCTATCTGTACCAGTTGCAAACATCGCTATCTGTTACTTACTTACTTACTTACGCCTGTCACCCCTACCCGGGTATAGGCCGTCGACGAGAGACCTCCAGCAACTCCTGTCCTGTGCTTCTCCTTCGATTCTACTCCAGGTGGTTCCCATTCTCTTGATGTCTGCTTGGAGGTCTCGACGCCAGGAGTTTCTCGGCCTACCTCTTTTCCTCTTTCCCTGGGGGTTCCATGACAATGCCTGCCTAGTGATACTGGAAGCTGGCTTTCTCAGACTGTGACCGATCCATCCCCATCTTCTTCGCCCAATTTCATTTTCTGCTGTTATCTGCTCTGTTCTCTCCCAGAGTCTGACGTTGCTGATCTTCTCTGGCCAGTGGATTTTCAAAATTCTTCTAAGGCAACTGTTCATGAAGGTCTGTACTCTGTTGACTGTGGTTTTTGTCAATCTCCATGTCTCTGCTCCATATAGGAGAACTGCTTTTACATTGGAGTTGAAAATCCGGACTTTGGTGTGTTGTGACAGCTCTCTGGAACTCCACACTTTTTTCAACTGGAGAAAGGCTGCTCTGGCTTTACCGATTCGTGCTCTGACATCTGCATCAGTGCCGCCTTTTTTGTCTATGATGCTCCCGAGATAGGTGAAGGACTCCACCTCCTCCAACGGGGTGCCAGCAAGCAAGACTGGTTCTTCCCTGGTTGCGTTCAGCCTCATTGTCTTTGTTTTCTGTTTGTGAATGGTGAGGCCCACTTGGGATGAGATGTCAGCAAGCCTCGTGGTCTTGTCCTGCATTTGTTGATGAGTGTGGGACAGTAATGCCAAGTCGTCTGCAAAATCGAGGTCGTCAAGCTGTGTCCACAGTGTCCACTGTATTCCACTTCGTCTGTGCTCTGTGGTCATCTTCATGACCCAGTCTATGGCCAGTAGGAAGAGGAACGGAGACAGCAGACACCCCTGCCTGACACCAGTTCTGACCTGGAGCTCTCTGGTGAACTGCCCTTCGTGGATCACGCGACATGTCATGCCATCATAGCTGCTCTTGATCAGGCGGACGAGCTTTGTGGGTACACCGTAGTGTCGTAGGAGTTTCCACAGAGTCTCTCGGTCCACGCTGTCAAATGCTTTCTCATAATCCACAAAGTTGACGTACAGCGGGGAGCTCCACTCCAGAGACTGTTCCACGATGATGCGGAGAGTGGCGATCTGGTCTGTACATGATCGGTTCTTCCTGAATCCTGCTTGCTGGTCTCTCAGCTGGGGGTCAACGGAGCTCTTCATTCTCTCTAGGATGATCCTGTTGAAGACCTTTCCTGGTACTGACAGCAAGGTGATTCCTCTGTAGTTGGAACACTTGCTGAGGTCACCTTTCTTGGGAAGCTTGATTAGGTACCCCTCCTTCCAGTCAGCTGGCATCACCTCCTCTTCCCAGATCTTTCCAAACAGTGGGTACAGCATCTCAACTGTTGTTTCTAGGTCTGCTTTCAGAGACTCCGCTGGGATGCCATCTGGCCCTGCTGCTTTGCCATTCTTCAAAAATGCCACTGCTTTTCTGATCTCTTCCCGGCTGGGTCTGTCACAGCTGATGGGTAGGTCGGTCTCTGCTGGCTGGATGTCGGGGGGGTCGGGTGGGCTAGGTCTGTTCAGTAACTCTTCAAAATACTCGGCCCATCTGTCGAGTTGGTCTGCATCGCTATCTGTACCAGTTGCAAACATCGCTATCTGTACCAGTTGCAAACAACGCTATCTGTACCAGTTGCAAACAACGCTATCTGTACCAGTTGCACACATCGCTATCTGTACCAGTTGAAAACAACGCTATCTGTACCAGTTGCAAACATCGCTATCTGTACCAGTTGCAAACATCGCTATCTGTACTCGTTGCAAACAACGCTATCTGTACCAGCTGGAAACAACGCTATCTGTACCAGTTGCACACATCGCTATCTGTACCAGTTGAAAACAACGCTATCTGTACCAGTTGCAAACATCGCTATCTGTGCCAGTTGCAAACAACGCTATCTGTACCAGTTGCAAACATCACTATCTGTACCAGTTGCAAACAACGCTATCTGTACCAGTTGCACACATCGCTATCTGTACCAGTTGCAAACAACGCTATCTGTACCAGTTGCACGCATCGCTATCTGTACCAGTTGCACACATCGCTATCTGTACCAGTTGAAAACAACGCTATCTGTACCAGTTGCAAACATCGCTATCTGTGCCAGTTGCAAACAATGCTACCTGTACCAGTCGCAAACAACGCTACCTTTACCAGTTGCAAACAACGCTATCTGTACCAGTTGCACACATCGCTATCTGTACCAGTTGCAAACATCGCTATCTGCACCAGTTGCAAACATCGCTATCTGTACCAGTTGCAAACATCGCTGTCTGTACCAGCTGGAAACAACGCTGTCTGTACCAGTTACAAACAACGCTATTGTACCAGTTGCAAACAATGCTGTCTGTACCAGCTGGAAACAACCCTATCTGTACCAGTTGCAAACAACGCTATCTGTACCAGTTGCACACATCGCTATCTGTATCAGTTGGAAACATCGCTATCTGTACCAGTTGCACACATCACTATCTGTACCAGTTGCAAACATCGCTATCTGTACCAGTTGCAAACATCGCTATCTGTACCAGTTGCACACATCGCTATCTGTACCAGTTGCAAACATCGCTATCTGTACCAGTTGCAAACAACGCTATATGTACCAGTTGCAAACAACGCTATATGTACCTGTTGCAAACAACGCTATCTGTACCAGTTGCACGCATCGCTATCTGTACCAGTTGCACACATCGCTATCTGTACCAGTTGAAAACAACGCTATCTGTACCAGTTGCAAACATCGCTATCTGTGCCAGTTGCAAACAACGCTATCTGTACCAGTTGCAAACACCGCTACCTGTACCAGTTGCAAACAACGCTATCTGTACCAGTTGCACACATCGCTATCTGTACCAGTTGCAAACATCGCTATCTGTACCAGTTGCAAACATCGCTATCTGTACCAGTTGCAAACATCGCTGTCTGTACCAGCTGGAAACAACGCTGTCTGTACCAGTTGCAAACAACGCTATCTGTACCAGTTGCAAACAATGCTGTCTGTGCCAGCTGGAAACAACCCTATCTGTACCAGTTGCAAACAACCCTATCTGTACCAGTTGCAAACAACGCTATCTGTACCAGTTGCACACATCGCTATCTGTATCAGTTGGAAACATCGCTATCTGTACCAGTTGCACACATCGCTATCTGTACCAGTTGCAAACATCGCTATCTGTACCAGTTGCACACATCGCTATCTGTACCAGTTGCAAACATTGCTATCTGTACCAGTTGCAAACAATGCTGTCTGTGCCAGCTGGAAACAACCCTATCTGTACCAGTTGCAAACAACCCTATCTGTACCAGTTGCAAACAACGCTATCTGTACCAGTTGCACACATCGCTATCTGTATCAGTTGGAAACATCGCTATCTGTACCAGTTGCACACATCGCTATCTGTATCAGTTGGAAACATCGCTATCTGTACCAGTTGCACACATCGCTATCTGTACCAGTTGCAAACATCGCTATCTGTACCAGTTGCACACATCGCTATCTGTACCAGTTTGCAAACATTGCTATCTGTACCAGTTGCAAACATCGCTATCTGTACCAGTTGCACACATCGCTATCTGTACCAGTTGCAAACAACGCGATGTGTACCAGTTGCAAACAACGCTATCTGTACCAGTTGAAAACAAAGCTATCTGTACCAGTTGAAAACAACGCTATCTGTACCAGTTGAAAACAACGCTTTCTGTACCAGTTACAAACAATGCTATACCTAACAGTGGGAAAGAACACTATGTGTACCAGTTGGAAAAACCACTATCTGTACCAGTTGCAAACAACGCTGTCTGTACCAGTTGCAAACAACGCGATCTGTACCAGTTGTAAACAGCGCTATCTGTACCAGTTGCAAACAACGCTATCTGTACCAGTTGCAAACAATGCTATCTGTACCAGTTGCAAACAACTCTATCTGTACCAGTTACAAACAATGCGATCTGTACCAGTTGTAAACAATGCTATCTGTACCAGTTGCAAACAACACTATCTGTACCAGTTGCAAACATCGCTATCTGTACCAGTTGCAAACAACGCGATCTGTACCAGTTGGAAAAAACCGCGATCTGTACCAGTTGAAAACAATGCTATCTGTACCAGTTGCAAACATCGCTATCTGTACCAGTTGCAAACAACGCTATCTGTACCAGTTGCACACATCACTATCTGTACCAGTTGAAAACAACGCTATCTGTACCAGTTGCAAACATCGCTATCTGTACCAGTTGCACACATCGCTATCTGTACCAGTTGCAAACATCGCTATCTGTACTCGTTGCAAACAACGCTATCTGTACCAGCTGGAAATAACGCTATCTGTACCAGTTGCACACATCGCTATCTGTACCAGTTGAAAACAACGCTATCTGTACCAGTTGTAAACATCGCTATCTGTACTCGTTGCAAACAACGCTATCTGTACCAGTTGCAAACAACGCTATGTGTACCAGTTGCACACATCGCTATCTGTACCAGTTGCAAACAACACTATCTGTACCAGTTGCACGCATCGCTATCTGTACCAGTTGCACACATCGCTATCTGTACCAGTTGAAAACAACGCTATCTGTACCAGTTGAAAACATCGCTATCTGTGCCAGTTGCAAACAACGCTATCTGTACCAGTTGCAAACAACGCTACCTTTACCAGTTGCAAACAACGCTATCTGTACCAGTTGCACACATCGCTATCTGTACCAGTTGCAAACATCGCTATCTGCACCAGTTGCAAACATCGCTATCTGTACCAGTTGCAAACATCGCTGTCTGTACCAGCTGGAAACAATGCTGTCTGTACCAGTTGCAAACAAAGCTATCTGTACCAGTTGAAACAATGCTGTCTGTACCAGCTGGAAACAACCCTATCTGTACCAGTTGCAAACATCGCTATCTGTACCAGTTGCAAACATCGCTATCTGTATCAGTTGGAAACATCGCTATCTGTACCAGTTGCACACATCGCTATCTGTATCAGTTGGAAACATCGCTATCTGTACCAGTTGCACACATCGCTATCTGTACCAGTTGCAAACATCGCTATCTGTACCAGTTGCACACATCGCTATCTGTACCAGTTTGCAAACATTGCTATCTGTACCAGTTGCAAACATCGCTATCTGTACCAGTTGCACACATCGCTATCTGTACCAGTTGCAAACAACGCGATGTGTACCAGTTGCAAACAACGCTATCTGTACCAGTTGAAAACAAAGCTATCTGTACCAGTTGAAAACAACGCTATCTGTACCAGTTGAAAACAACGCTTTCTGTACCAGTTACAAACAATGCTATACCTAACAGTGGGAAAGAACACTATGTGTACCAGTTGGAAAAACCACTATCTGTACCAGTTGCAAACAACGCTGTCTGTACCAGTTGCAAACAACGCGATCTGTACCAGTTGTAAACAGCGCTATCTGTACCAGTTGCAAACAACGCTATCTGTACCAGTTGCAAACAATGCTATCTGTACCAGTTGCAAACAACGCTATCTGTACCAGTTACAAACAATGCGATCTGTACCAGTTGTAAACAATGCTATCTGTACCAGTTGCAAACAACACTATCTGTACCAGTTGCAAACATCGCTATCTGTACCAGTTGCAAACAACGCGATCTGTACCAGTTGGAAAAAACCGCGATCTGTACCAGTTGAAAACAATGCTATCTGTACCAGTTGCAAACATCGCTATCTGTACCAGTTGCAAACAACGCTATCTGTACCAGTTGCACACATCGCTATCTGTACCAGTTGAAAACAACGCTATCTGTACCAGTTGCAAACATCGCTATCTGTACCAGTTGCACACATCGCTATCTGTACCAGTTGCAAACATCGCTATCTGTACTCGTTGCAAACAACGCTATCTGTACCAGCTGGAAATAACGCTATCTGTACCAGTTGCACACATCGCTATCTGTACCAGTTGAAAACAACGCTATCTGTACCAGTTGTAAACATCACTATCTGTACTCGTTGCAAACAACGCTATCTGTACCAGTTGCAAACAACGCTATGTGTACCAGTTGCACACATCGCTATCTGTACCAGTTGCAAACAACACTATCTGTACCAGTTGCACGCATCGCTATCTGTACCAGTTGCACACATCGCTATCTGTACCAGTTGAAAACAACGCTATCTGTACCAGTTGAAAACATCGCTATCTGTGCCAGTTGCAAACAACGCTATCTGTACCAGTTGCAAACAACGCTACCTTTACCAGTTGCAAACAACGCTATCTGTACCAGTTGCACACATCGCTATCTGTACCAGTTGCAAACATCGCTATCTGCACCAGTTGCAAACATCGCTATCTGTACCAGTTGCAAACATCGCTGTCTGTACCAGCTGGAAACAATGCTGTCTGTACCAGTTGCAAACAAAGCTATCTGTACCAGTTGAAACAATGCTGTCTGTACCAGCTGGAAACAACCCTATCTGTACCAGTTGCAAACATCGCTATCTGTACCAGTTGCAAACATCGCTATCTGTATCAGTTGGAAACATCGCTATCTGTACCAGTTGCAAACATCGCTATCTGTACCAGTTGCAAACATCGCTATCTGTACCAGTTGCAAACATCGCTATCTGTACCAGTTGCACACATCGCTATCTGTACCAGTTGCAAACATCGCTATCTGTACAAGTTGCAAACATCGCTATCTGTACCAGTTGCACACATCGCTATCTGTACCAGTTGCAAACAACGCGATCTGTACCAGTTGAAAACAACGCTATCTGTATCAGTTGAAAACAACGCTATCTGTACCAGTTGAAAACAAAGCTATCTTTACCAGTTGAAAACAACGCTATCTGTACCAGTTGAAAACAACGCTATCTGTACCAGTTGAAAACAACGCTTTCTGTACCAGTTACAAACAACGCTATACCTACCAGTGGGAAAGAACACTATGTGTACCAGTTGGAAAAACCACTATCTGTACCAGTTGCAAACAACGCTGTCTGTACCAGTTGCAAACAACGCTGTCTGTACCAGTTGCAAACAACGCGATCTGTACCAGTTGTAAACAACGCTATCTGTACCAGTTGCAAACAACGCTATCTGTACCAGGTGCAAATAATGCTATCTGTACCAGTTGCAAACAAACCTATCTGTACCAGTTACAAACAATGCGATCTGTACCAGTTGTAAACAATGCTAAATGTACCAGTTGCAAACAACACTATCTGTACCAGTTGCAAACATCGCTATCTGTACCAGTTGCAAACAACGCGATCTGTACCAGTTGAAAAAAATGCGATCTGTACCAGTTGCAAACAACGCTATCTGTACCAGTTACAAACAATGTGATCTGTACCAGTTGTGAACAATGCTATCTGTACCAGTTGCAAACAACACTATCTGTACCATTTGCAAACATCGCTATCTGTACCAGTTGCAAACAACACGATCTGTACCAGTTGAAAACAATGCTATCTGTACCAGTTGAAAACAACGCTATCTGTACCAGTTGCAACAACGTTATCTGCATCAGTTGAAAATAATGCTATCTGTACCAGTTGCAAACAACGCCATCTGTACCAGTTGCAAACAACGCTATCTGTACCAGTTGAAAACAACGCTGTCTATACCAGTTGAAAACAACGCTATTTCTACCAGTTGCAGACAATGCTATCTGTACCAGCTGCAAACAGCGCCATCTGTACCAGTTGGAAAGAACGTGATATGTACCAGTTGAAAACAACGCTATCTGTACCAGTCGCAAACAACGCTATCTCTACCAGTCGCAAACAAAGCTATCTCTACCAGTTGCAAACAATGATATCTGTACCAGTTGCAAACAATCTACCAGTACACTCTTTATCAGTGCACGCAAAACATCACATTCACACTCTTTATCAGTGCACACAAAACATCACATTCACACTCTTTATCAGTGCACACTTATTTTAAAGAGTCACGTACCTTTTTATTATGATTCGGGTTTTTTTTGCATGGAGAATTGCGATTGATTTTTAGAATGCTGTACATTTCGCTAACATGTTGTAAAGTATGACCTAGATTGGGTTGGAAGGCTCTGGAAAAGGCGCAGTCATTCAAGTGACCTCAAGTATGACATTAACCCTTTCGCCGCCGATCTCGCCGTTTGGTGAGTACGTGGCTCGTCGCCGATCTCGCCTTTTGGCGAGTACCACAGTAGAGTTCACTGTACTTGATCGTGACTCTAATGTATGAGGTAGTTTTGGTCAATAATAGTGCATCATGGGACAGGGGAATCCCCTTGTCATTTCGGCGCCACCTTTGAGTGCAGTTGAGAGTTTTGAGCGAAGAAATTGCGAGTTTTTCTGAAATTTTGGCAGCGGTGCTTTTTCGTGATGGCTGAAACTTCAAAATTGTGAGGTGAGCAACAAAAGAGACAAACTCCGGCAGCAGATGTACTCCCCAGCCGGAGAGGCACGTGTCCGTGCAGATGGAGCGCATGGGCATTGGGGAGAAGAGTGGAACCCCCGACGCTAACCAGGACCAGTCCGCCCACCGCTGGAGATGAGACTTGACCAAGGCGATACAGGGACCAGGGACGCCAGATCACCGTAGGACGGGCGCCAGTGGAGGAGGAGATGCAGCTGGATCGGGCGAGAGCAGAGCCTGCCGAGGGGTAGGAGGTCTGCTGCTGCGCTTAGGAGCCCCAGCAGTTGGCGCCAGACCCCGGCCGGGAGAGATTCCACGCGAGACACTTGGAGCGCCAACCCCGCTATCTTCTGAATCCGCCCTTTGGGGAGCCGCACCCAATAGAGGTCGGTCAGGAACTCCATGCCTAGGTAAATAAACCTGCGCGAGGGCGTGAGATGGGACTTGCCTCCATTGACCAGGAATCCGAGGTGGCGGAGCAGGGTCAGCAAGGCGTCCCTGTCCTCCTCCAAGGCTGTCGCCATCTGGTTCTGGAGGAGCAAATCGTCCAGAAAGTTGGAAGTTGGGCTTGAGGCCATCTGTCGGAACCTGGAGACGACTCCGTCGATAATCCTGGTGAAAACCCATGGGCTGAGGTTGAGTCCGAAGGGCAGAGTCCGAAACTGGCAGACTAAACTGACAGACTACTCTGCGAAAGGCGAATCGAAGATATCGACGAGACGCCGGGTGCACGGGTACGTGGAGATATGCGTCTGCGAGGTCGAGGCTCACGGCGAAGTCCTGGGGTTGCACCGCTGCCCTCAGGGCTCTAGCTGTCTCTGTCCGGAAGCGAGGGGCCGAAACGTACCTGTTTAGTGCTGAGAGGTCTATGACCGGACGCCACTTGCCACTGGGCTTGGAGATGAGGAAGAGTCGGCTGTAGAAGGCCGGGGAATCGAGACGTGAGACCACCTCCATGGCCTCCTTCCGGAGCAGAGAAATTAATTACCTCGTCGTGAAGCGCTTCCGCCTTGCACTGATCTCCCGGCACCCGAGTCGACAGGGGGGAGTGTCACAACGGTAATCCCACCATACACAGTCGAAGCAAAGCAGGCTGAACATGACCGGTCAAGGTGAGCTAAGGGAAAAAACTGGCGGGAAACTGCCAAGCACGTGACCGGATAGGGATGCAGGGGAGACAACTCAGGGTTTCTTGGTAACGACTCCTTAGAGTCGCCTCCCTGGTTGTGTGGTATACACAACGGTTTTTGGGCTGAAATTGGTAAGCTAAGCATACCTTCCTATTAGTAAAAACCATTGGTAAGAGTTTTGAGAAAACAACTGTAATAGTATAAAACAGGGTGTTAGGAAATATGTGCGTACATTGTATGGCAGATACAGTGTATCAAAGTTTGGTGCATTGTATGGGAGACACAGTGTATCAAAATTATTGTGGATGCATTGTATGAGACAGTATATCAAAGTGTGGATGCATTTGTGTATGCACTGTGCTGTGAGTGCATCGTGAGAATAAAGTACTGTTGGAACTGTTACTCCAGTGTGGTCTACAACCTTGTGCCACGTGTGACGAGTTGCAACTGAGGTTTTACTACAAAAACGTTACGTGAGTGTGATTGCATCATTTTACGACTACCATGTAACAGCAAACAACAACACAAACCACACACCCCAAAAAATGTTGACTCAGCCACAGACCACCATTCTGCGAACAACACAACCTACCTAGTCGCAACGTGGAGGAGGGGTGGTGGGTGACAGCAGGGGGTTTATCCAGTCACGGTGAACACAAAACATAACTTTGAGACTCACTCACAGTCCACCATCCTGCTCACCTGGTCGCCGCGTGGAGGAGGGGTGGTGGGTGACAGCGGGGGGTTTATCCAGTCACAGTGAACACAAAACATAACTTTCAGACTCACTCACAGTCCACCATCCTGCTCACCTTGTCGCGGCGTGGAGGAGGGGTGGAGGGTGACAGTAGGGGTTTATCCAGTCAGACTCACTCACAGTTCACACCATCCTGCTCACCTTGTCGCGGCGTGGAGGAGGGGGTCCAGGGGTGGTGGGTTGCAGCGGGGGGTTCATCTGACTGCGGTTCTCCATCTTGATAAAGTCGTCGACGTGCATGGAGGGCGGACGGCTGGTGTTGGGGGGTCGCGAGCGGAAAAGATCATGACCCCGACCTGACATCATGCTCTGTGCCATGACGCCACGACCTCTCATTGGTGCCACTAGAGGATGCAGAGAACATGTCACTAGATACAGAGAAAATGTCACTGGAGGATACAGAGAACATGTCACTATAGGATACAGAGAACATGTCACTAGAGGATACAGAGAACATGTCACTAGAGGATACAGAGAACATGTCACTAGAAGATACAGAGAACATGTCACTAGATACAGAGAACATGTCACTAGATACAGAGAACATGTCACTAGAGGATACAGAGAACATGTCATTAGATACAGAGAACATGTCACTCAAGGATACAGAGAACATGTCACTAGAGGATACAGAGAACATGTCACTAGATACAGAGAACATGTCACTAGAGGATACAAAGAACATGTCACTAGAGAATACAGAGAACATGTCACTAGATACAGAGAACATGTCACTAGATACAGAGAACATGTCACTGGAGGATACAGAGAACATGTCACTGGAGGATACCGAGAACATGTCACTGGAGGATACAGAGCACATGTCACTAGAGGATACAGAGCACATGTCACTAGAGGATACAGAGCACATGTCACTAGAGGATCACTCAAGGATACAGAGAACATGTCACTAGAGGATACAGACATGTTACTAGAGGATACAGAGAACATGTCACTAGATACAGAGAACATGTCACTAGAGGATACAGAGAACATGTCACTAGATACAGAGAACATGTCACTCAAGGATACAGAGAACATGTCACTAGAGGATACAGACATGTCACTTGAGGATACAGAGAACATGTCACTAGAGGAAACAGACATGTCACTCAAGGATACAGACAGGTCACTAGAGGATACAGACATGTCACTGGAGGATACAGAGAACATGTCACTAGAGGATACAGAGAACATGTCGCTAGAGAATACATACAAACATGTCATTAGATACAGAGAACATGTCACTCAAGGATACAGAGAACATGTCACTAGAGGATACAGAGAACATGTCACTAGATACAGAGAGCATGTCACTGGAGGATACAGAGAACATGTCACTATAGGATACAGAGAACATGTCACTAGAGGATACAGAGAACATGTCACTAGAGGATACAGAGAACATGTCACTAGAGGATACAGAGAACATGTCACTAGAGGATACAGAGAACATGTCACGTGAGGATACAGACAACATCTCACTAGAGGATACAGACAACATGTCACTTGAGGATTCAGAGAACATGTCACTAGAGGATACAGAGAACATGTCACTAGATACAGAGAACATGTCACTCGAGGATACAGAGAACATATCACTCGAGGATAGAGAGAACATGTCACTGGAGGATACAGAGAACATGTTACTGGTGGATACAGAGAACATGTCACTAAAAGATACAGAGAACATGTCACTAGAGGATACAGAGAACATGTCACAAGAGGATACAGAGAACATGTCACTAAAAGATACAGAGAACATGTCACTCGAGGATACAGAGAACATGTCACTAGATATAGAGAACATATCACTAAAAGATACAGAGAACGTCACTAGAGGACACAGAGAAAATGTCACTGGAGGATACAGAGAACATGTCACTGGAGGATGCAGAGAACATGTCACTAGAGGATACAGAGCACATGTCACTAGATATAGAGAACATGTCACTAGATACAGAGAACATATCACTAGAGGATACAGAGAACATGTCACTGGAGGATACAGAGAACATGTCACTGGAGGATACAGAGAACATGTCACTAGAGGATACAGAGACCATGTCACTAGAGGATACAGAGATGTCACAAGAGGATACAGATAACATGTCACTAAAAGATACAGAGAACATGTCATTCGAGGATACAGAGAACATGTCACTAGATATAGAGAACATATCACTAAAAGATACAGAGAACATGTCACTAGAGGACACAGAGAACATGTCACTGGAGGATACAGAGAACATGTCACTGGAGGATACAGAGAACATGTCACTGACTAGCAGCAATTCCTTTAACCCCCACTGCTGACGATACAGCTCAGCAGAATGAATGCGTATACATGTACATACCTGCAGCAGTCAAGGTGTTAACCGCTATCATTCGCAATACACCAGTGTGTAAAATAAGTGGGACTAAAATAGTTCAAGGGGAGTGCCAGAATAGCTTGTCGCCTGTAGGCGCCAAGCTATTCTGGCATCACCCTTGAACTAAAGCCATTGGTCTATATCCTTATCTGTAAGAACTATAATGTAGCTTGCATATGGCAGTGTACAAATTTGAAGCTTTTAGCCTCCGTATGATATGGGGCAAAACCATCTACTTGCCACTTTTGAAAACAACGATATCTTTTCAAGAGGTGAAAATCCTCCGCTGATGGAAGTCATTTTCACGAGAGTTTGTGTTTGAGAACACAAAGTCCTACCAAATGTTAGAAAATAAAAAGTCCTACCAAATGGCTTCTTTCCCGGCCGTCCCCTGTTGATGTTGATAACTTCTTGCGACTTGCGCCGGTCCCTGTACCACATAACGTAATACAATTCATCAGTCACATGCAACTCATTGCAGACGAGCAGCATAAACCCGGCATAAAGTCACATACCCAATGTCTACAAACAATATAACATAATACAACTGACAAGTTAAATCATGCCAGACACACAGCATAAAGCCTGCATAAAGCTGCACATCCAAATGCGGCTTGTCTGAAATGTGTTCAGTAACTTCACCAAACTATTTACTGAAATTTATGCAGAATTTATTTCTACATTTTTGTGTGCTGGTATGTGACTGGACCTTTGAGTACGCTGCAAGCTTGTGTCTCCCCAAGTGGTGCATCACTGTAAGCTTGTGTTTCCCCAAGTGGTGCATTACTGTAAGCTTGTGTTTCCCCAAAGTGGTGCATCACTGTAAGCTTGTGTCTCCCCAAGTGGTGCATCACTGTAAGCTTGTGTTTCCCCAAGTGGTGCATCACTGTAAGCTTGTGTTTCCCCAAGTGGTGCATCACTGTAAGCTTGTGTCTCCCCAAGTGGTGCATTACTGTAAGCTTGTATCTAACCCCAAGGGGTGCATCACTGAAAGCTTGTGTTTCCCGAAGTGGTGCATTACTGGTAGTGGCGGTGACTGGTCATTTTTGTACACTGTAATATTGCTCGTTTTGATGGAAACAGAAGATTAAAAGCCCAGACATGGCACCACCACACGACTGTCCTGGCTTTTGATCAAATGTTTTGTCAAAATCTAGGCAGTATCGAACCTCCTTCTGAATTATGGAACAACTCTATTTGAACAAAATGAAGCCTGAGTGCCTAGTCAGCTCCAGAAAAATGATGAAAAATGCCCTCTTGGTCATTTGGGTTTGACGATGTCCTTTTGAACAACACTAAATCTGAGAGCCTAGTCAGCTCCAGAAAAATGATGAAAAACGCCCTCTTGGTCATTTGGGTTTGACGATGTCCTTTTGAACAACACGAAACCTGAGAGCCTAGTTAGCTCCAGAAAAATGATGAAAATCAACATTTACCCTCTTGGTCGTTTGGGTCGGACAATATCCTCCTTATTTTCCTCCGTCTCTTTCTTCAGCTCCTCATTAAGGTCAAGGTCGGGCAGGAAGCGTTGACACCAGGCTAAAAGGTCGCACCTCACAACCTCTGGCTCCGCATCTGGCTCCTCAAGAGCCGGGTTGGCAAGCCAGCAGTTCACGCTGAGTCTATCGTCATCACTGTCTGTGAGCGCATACACGCTGCGTTGAGCGAAAAGGTCCAGTAAAGGACAAGCAGGGGGAAGATTCACCTCCCAAGAGTCGTTGCCTGTTGCAGAAGTAAAATAGAAACACAGAGGAAACATTAAGACAAATGGGAACGTGATCCATAACACACAGGAAACATTAAGACAAATGGGAACGTGATCTATAACACAGAGGAAACGTTAAGACAAATGGGAACGTGACCTATAACACAAGGAAACGTTAAGACAAATGGGAACATGATCTATAACACAGAGGAAATGTTAAGACAAATGGGAACGTGACCTATAACATAAGGAAATGTTAAGACAAATGGGAACGTGATCTATAACACAGAGGAAACGTTAAGACAAATGGGAACGTGATCTATAACACAGAGGAAACGTTAAGACAAATGGGAACGTGACCTATAACACAAGGAAACGTTAAGACAAATGGGAACTTGATCTATAACACAGAGGAAACATTAAGACAAATGAGAACATGATCTATAACACAGAGGAAATGTTGAGACAAATGGGAACGTGATCTATAACACAGAGGAAACGTTAAGACAAATGGGAACGTGACCAATAACACAAGGAAACGTTAAGACAAATGGGAACGTGACCTATAACACAGAGGAATTGTTCGGACAAATGGGAACGTGATCTATAACACAGAGGAAACATCAAGACAAATGGGAACGTGACCTATAACACAAGGAAATGTTAAGACAAATGGGAATGTGATCTATAACACAGAGGAAATGTTAAGACAAATGGAAACGTGATCTATAACACAGAGGAAATGTTGAGACAAATGGGAACGTGATCTATAACACAGAGAAAACGTTAAGACAAATGGGAACGTGACCAATAACACAAGGAAACGTTAAGACAAATGGGAACGTGACCTATAACACAGAGGAATTGTTCAGACAAATGGGAACGTGATCTATAACACAGAGGAAACGTTAAGACAAATGGGAACGTGACCTATAACACAGAGGAAACGTTAAGACAAATGGGAACGTGATCTATAACACAGAGGAAACGTGCAGACAAATGGGAATGTGATCTATAACAGAGGAAATGTTAAGACAAATGGGAACATGATCTATAACACAGAGGAAACATTAAGACAAATGGAAACGTGACCTATAACACAAGGAAACGTTGAGACAAATGGGAACGTGACCTATAACACAGAGGAATTGTTCAGACAAATGGGAATGTGATCTATAACACAGAGGAAATGTTAAGACAAATGGGAACGTGACCTATAACACAAGGAAACGTTAAGACAAATGGGAACGTGATCTATAGTATAACACAGAGTAAATGTTAAGACAAATGGGAATGTGATCAATAACACAGAGTAAACGATAAGACAAATGGGAACGTGATCTATAACACAGAGGAAACGTGCAGACAAATGGGAACGTGATCTATAACAGAGGAAACGTTTAGACAAATGGGAACGCGATCTACAGTGGAGTCCGCTTAACACGAATTTCTGGGGACACGGAAAATCACTTCGTGTTAAACGTATTTCGTGTTAACCAATATGGCCTCAAAATTGATCACGGCCCTCCCGGCAAGGAAAAAGTGTGTAAGAGATGCGTGCATGAATGAGTACGAGGTTAAAAGTGCACATTATCGTACTAAACATACCTTCAGCTCGCTAGGAAAACACAAGGAGATGTGTACAGTTCACATATTTAATGTAAAATCCATCAGGTAAAATCCATAGTAAAGTAAAAGCAACATGGGCTGAAGTACGATCTCGCATCGGTAAAAGCAACACAGTCAAAGTCATTTAATAAACGTGATGATTGAAGTCTGTCTTGCATTATTGACAGCCCGTGTAGAGAGACAATCGTGGATCTCATTAATCTTGTTTTTTCACTTCAAGCGTAATCGACTTCTGTTCTACCTTGGGGTAGCCACGATCGGTGGTTAATTGAAATGAGGGAGTGTTGGGTTGTATTGGTACACGAATGATGCATGAATACAGTTCAGAAACTCTAGCCAATGAGAAGATGGATTACAACAACTGAAGGCTATTCAGCCAATCACAGGCTAGAGTTCGTTCTGATCTGTATCATGTGTACTATAGCACGAGAGTGACACGTGCAGTGCCCCTTTCATGAATTGGTTTTCGGTGTTTGAGACTATAATCTGTGTTCATGTTAAACAGGTGGATAATAGTGAAATTGCTCTGATTGGGAACCGAAAACAGCTTCGTGTTAAGCGAAATTTCGTGTTAAGCATTTCGTGTTATCAGTGAAATTTTAATACAAAATAAGAAGGCCGTTGGCCGGGAATGCAAAAACGGTTCGTGTTAACTGGAAATTCGTGTTAAGCGAGTTCGTGTTAACTGGACTCCACTGTATAACACAGAGGAAACGTTAAGACAAATGGGAACGTGATCTATAACACAGAGGAATTGTTCAGACAAATGGGAACATGATCTATAACACAGAGGAAACATTCACCCACCCCGCACACTTTGGTACCGGTTTCAGGCTACTTTACAAATTTCAAAGTGCAAGCGATCAAAAATCTCTGTAACTTCAGTAGCTGAACTGGCCCTTCGTCTGTCTGTCTTAAATGGCATAAAATCCGTGTCTGTTACGCGAGTGTGCGTGTTGGGTTTCAGTTCGCGGCGCTTTGAGTCGATTCGCCCCAAAATTGAGAAAAAGCGCCTATATAATAACGGTATTATTATTATTTAGACAAATGGGAACGTGATCTATAACACAGAGGAAACGTTAAGACAAATGGGAACATGATCTATAACACAGAGGAAACTTTAAGACAAATGGAAATATGATCTATAACACAGAGAAAACATTAAGACAAATGGAAACGTGATTTATAACACAGAGAAAACGTTCAGACAAATGTGAACGTGATCTATAACACAGAGGAAACATGCAGACAAATGGGAACGTGATCTTTAACACAGAGGAAACATTAAGACAAATGGGTACGTGATCTGTAACACAGAGGAAACGTTAAGACAAATGGAACATGATCTATAACACAGAGGAAATGTTAAGACAAATGGGAACGTGATCTATAACACAGAGGAAACGTTCAAATGGGAATGTGATCTATAACACAGAGGAAACGTTAAGACAAATGGGAACGTGATCTATAACACAGAGGAAACGTTGACAAATGGAACAAGAATGGGAAAGATTCACATCCTAAGAGACACTGACTGTTGCGGAAATAAAAAATTGAACAAATGTGAACATGATCTCACGCTTGCTCCAAGGGCAAATGTTATTGTGAGTACAAATACCAGCGACACGATCTGACATTTGTTGCAAGATTATGATTAGTACACATACCAGTGATGCGATCCGACGTTTGTTCCAAGGTTGTGATTAGTATACATGCCAATGACGCGATCTGACGTTTGCTCCAAGGTTATGATTAGTACACATACCAACGACACAATCTGACGTTTGCTGCAAGGTTATGATTAGTACACATACCAACGACGTGATCTGACGTTTGCTCCAAGGTTATGATTAGTACACATACCAACGACACAATCTGATGTTTGCTCCAAGGTTATGATTAGTACACATACCAACGACGTGATCTGACGTTTGCTCCATGATTAGTACAAATACCAACAACGTGATTGGACGTTTGTTCCAAGGTTACGATTAGTACACATACCAACAACACGATCTGATGTTTGCTCCAAGGTTATGTTAGTACAAATACCAAGCCCCAAGACATATCCGCAGACCCTGATGGTGAATTGTGTTCAGACGCTGTAGCACAGACTTGGAAGCTGAACCATACACCACAGAGCCGTAATCCAGTTTGGACCGAACAAGGGCCCAGTACAGTCGAAGTAAGACAGTACGGTCCGCACCCCAGTCAGTACGACCAACGACACAAAGAACGTCGAGAGCCTTCTGACAAAAGGTTCTGAGGTAATTAATATGGTTGCGGAAGGTAAGTCTTTTGTCAAAGATGACCCCCCCAAACTTTGCCTCCCCGGCCACCTTAATTGGCACCCCAGCAATGCTCAGGCTAGGTTCTGGAAAAAAATTTGTCTGATTAGTAAAATGCACACAGACTGTCTTGGATTGATTGATTGTACACTGCTTAACGTCCCGACAGCAACAAGGCTTTCTCAGGACGTGCCTGCACTGCTTGTGAAAAAAAACCTAAACAGAACATTGAATGTATGTCGCCAGCCGGTCAAATACGTTAAATAAACCTAACACATGGGGCCTAAATAAAGCTAAGACCATTTAGCAACACACATCCAATATCAAGAGCTACAGGCAGTGCAGACAGTAGGGAGAGTTTTAAAAAGGCAAATACAGGTGAATGGACAAAGGGTAGACAGAAACACATGCCCCAGAGTAGAGGGAAAAACCCACCCTGTGGGGCTGACCAGTGTGACCCTGGGAACTAAAAAATACCTAACCCCACCCAAGTCCCCCAGGGCAGACCCGGGTGGGGGAAGACTGTCTTGGAGGGCGAGAACTTGAATCCATTGAGAGACACCCACCGCTGGATGCGATCAACGGACAGCTGCAAGCGCCTCTCAAGGGACGCAAGGCCTCGACCACGTGCGCACAAAGCAAAGTCGTCAACAAAGAGCATTCAGAATCATCCTTGACGGCCTTTACAATGTTATTAATTTTAACACTAAATAAAACAAGAGATAGAATGCTGCCCTGCAGGACACCCATCTCCTGTTTAAAGGAGTCAGAGAGGGTGGAGCCCACACGGACATGGAACGACCAGTTAGTCAAAAAATTGTGAATAAAAACGGGCAGGTGCCCTTTAAAACCCATGTCCAACAAGTCAGACATTATGCCATACTTCCAGGTAGTGTCATATGCCTTCTCAAGATCGAAGAAAATTGCATAGACATGCTGCTTGTTGACAAAAGCATCTCGAATAAATGATTCAAACCGGACTAAATGGTCAGTTGTACTACGGAAGCGCCAGAAACCGCACTGGAGGTCTGTGAGGAGACCCTGTGACTCAAGATGCCACACCAGGCGGGCATTGACCAGGCACTCCATAGTTTTACATAAACATGATGTCAAAGCGATAGGCTGGTAGTTGCCCGGGTCGGAAGGATCCTTACCCGGCTTGGGGATTGGTACAACCACAGCCTGGCGCCAAGACGGCGGAAAATGACCAGTTCTCCAGATATGGTTAAAGGCCTTGAGAAGTACAAGAAGTGACCTCTCAGGCAGATGCATTAGGAATAGATAGTGGCCAGCAGCAGAGTCATTACATTTCTGCAAGGCTTGCTGCAATTCTGATAATGTAAAAGGGACATTATAGTCTTCTGAGTTATCGGACTTAAAATCACAAATACGAGACTCTCGCTTCTCCTTCTCTCTCTGGAAGAAAGGTGAATAATGCTCTGTTGAAGAATTATGGGCAATGGTGGTGGCAAGCAAATTGGCCACAGCTTTTTTATCTGTGACCAAGCTGGCACCATCT
This sequence comes from Semisulcospira habei, assembly GCA_036245525.1. Classification (NCBI taxonomy): domain Eukaryota; kingdom Metazoa; phylum Mollusca; class Gastropoda; family Semisulcospiridae; genus Semisulcospira; species Semisulcospira habei. The sequence continues at coordinate 146,405,277 of BTPG01000002.1, read as the reverse complement.
CTAAGATGGCCAACAGAAGCCGAGCCACCTCTGCCCCTAATTCTCCGAACAGCCTTCCATACTTTCTGGGACGGAGTCCGAGAAGTTAAAGATGAGACGAAGCGTCTCTAGGAAGCACGGCGTTCACGTTAAAATATGTAACGAGCTTTCGCCCTCTGTCTTTTAAAGGTTAAAATATTCACTTGCGAGCAGATTTGCGCGCTATTTGGGCCTTGCGGCACTCTTCGTTGAACCATGGTACTCTCAGCTTTCGAGGGACTGATGCGGAAGTTTTAGGGATGGTTTCATCCGCTACGTCCAACAAAATAGTAGTAAAAGAAGAAATAGGTTCTTCAGCTGACATGACCACCTCCTCTGTAATACGAGACTGACAGAGGGAGGCGAACAGAGGACAGTCAGCTTTCTTGAGATTCCAGCGCCCCACCGGTGGATCCTCCCCACAGCTGACCGATGACAGGACTACTGGGAAGTGGTCACTACCACACAGGTCGTCGTGAACCTTCCAGTCAAAGTCCAGCATGAGAGAAGGATCACACACAGTGAGGTCTAGAACAAAACTAGATCCGAAACCTGAGTTAGAGTATGTAGGTGAGCCATCATTAAAGACTCTGGTTCTTAGGAGATGAAGGGGGGTGGAGCTGCCGCAGCATCGGCAACGACAACTTCCACTCCCTCCATCTGCTCCTCCAATGCAGCATATTTGTTTTGAAGGGGGACATCAGTGTTCCCCTTCAGGGCCCGTGCGCACGGCGGTCCCATAGATTTCTTAGACTTCTGGTCCTGGGCAGCGGTCCTGCCGCTAGAGTTAGCGGCCTTAGAAGACTGACCAGAGCCAGAAACCTTTGGCGTTGACAAACTAGCAGGTTTGGGTGGGGGCTGAGGATTAGGGGCAGCAGAAGGCGGTGCCACCGGACCGGTAGCGTCCGCCCTCTGCTTTCCCTGGCTCCTCATCACCACCGGAGGAGGGTTACTCTCCAGGGGCAAGAGGATCCGAGGCTCCGCCCCCATCCAAGAAGTTGGGGTTTGACAAGAGAAGTCTCTGGTGGGGCGCTTGCCTGCCACCACAGCACTGAAAGTATACACAGAGGTGTTATTTGAGTTTGGCGCAGCCTCAGCTGCACCAGGACCGTCAACCAGTTTCTTGGCGTCCGCACCTGCTGAATCTTGCACTCGGATATCCACCGAGGGCACTTCTTGACTGAAGCCATATGCCCCCCCCCTGGCAATTCACACACAGAGGGATGGATGTGCAGGACTCAGCAGAGTGTCCGGCCTTAGTGCAGCGGGCGCATAGAGCCTCTGCCTGGCGGCATGTCTTCTGCCCATGGCCATACGTTTGGCACTTAAAGCACCGGAGGGGGAGAGGGACGTACTTTTTCACTTTTAGGGAGTAGTAACCTCCCCAGATGGTAGTAGGAGTGGTGGGGGTGCCAAACGTCAGGATGATGGTAGGGAGACGGATCTCCTGACACCTCGTTTGGAAACGAAGCGCCTGACATAGGTCACCCCCTGTGACTTAAGGTTCCGTACAAGTTCATCTTCAGACAGTTCGGCCAATGCTTGATCTTTAACCACTCCTCTAGAAGAATTCATCGTTTTGTGGGGAGTGACCTCCACTGGAATGTCTCCGATAAGAGGAGAGCCTCAGTAGCCCATTGGAGTGTGCCCGGGTACGGCACTCTACCAGCAAGTCACCAGACCTGAGGCGCTGGGCCTCAGGCCTGCCAACACGGCTCCTGAGGGTCTCCCCTACCAGGAAAGGGTGCAGCTTGGAAACAGGCTTCTCTTTGACTTTGCTGTGGATAATGAGAAAGCGAGGCCAGACGGCCGACGCCTGAGGCGTCGCTTCCTCACAATCGGAGTCACTATCATTTTCAAGGTCAATGTCAGTGGCTATGTGCCGCTTTGGTGCCAGTTTTGGTTTTTTGATATTTTCCATATTATAGTATGATAGATATTCATCCCCCGGGGGTCCCCACCCGCCACCGAGCCCAACAAGGGAAAGTGCAATTGTCGGCGGGTCTCCAGCCGACGCACAATGGAGACTGCCCGAAAGATATACTCAAGGGGGTAAGCCCGATTGAACCGTTTGAGCCACCGCCTTCTATCACACTGTTGAATGCAGGGGAATACTGGCGTAGAGCACCTAATCAGCATCAGAGGCTATAGCATGGAGCTCCGTATAACAACCCGCATGTCAACAGGGGGATAGGGCTCGACGTGACAAGAGCCGATTGACTAGGCCAGTACGACTAGCCTCCCGTTTAGGCAGAAGTCAAGGCCAAAGTGGAGTGTTTCAGCCACCAGGATCCTCTTCTCCCCAGACACGGGTCTCCAAGCACGGCAAACACTTGGGATCCAAAGGACCAAAAGTTCACGAGTATTTTTAAGGACCAATCCAACATGGTACGACCTGGGTTAGCACAGCTCCTTGTTGAGTTAAACGTTATGGGAGAGAGGTGGGAGAGAGGTGAAGGGAATACAAAAGACAGTAATTAAAGTTGCGGGAAGGGTGACGTGATTATCTTGTTTCTTTGGTTAGGTATTTATATGTGACCCTCTCTCACGAAACCAGTCTTAACTCGCAGCAAGCCGATCAGCGCTACACGCAGTAATATATGGTGGGGGTCAATCTGGGTCATTTTCACTTTTTTTGCAGAAATGTATTCTACATACACCAAAGTATCGTATGGTTAAAATTTTTATCATGAAAAATGCCATTAAATAGGTTAAAATGATTTTAAAAGTCTGAGCTCGGCCCCAATTATTCTTTTGTTTTGTGCAAAATGACCCATTTTTAACATAACAGAACACGTTGCATCCCCTACAGAACCCCATCAAGTTATATACAATTGGAAAGGCCTTTGTCCGCGCTTTCGCGGGCTTGGGTCGTGTTCTAAACTACACGAATGTGTTCCTCCCAAATAAGGAAAAAAGGGCGTACACAAATGTTCGATTCTGACCAATCAGAGAGTAGAACTTGCAGCGGCATGGCAACGATGAAGTTACACGCATTCTCATTGGGACAAGGGAAACAACTGCATCCTGTTCCGCTGTTCACTTTTCGTCTGTTTACAACACGCGAAAATGAAAACAAGACTCTACTAAACTATTGTAAATCAGGCAAAAAAACGCCTGCAGATCAGAAAGTATTGAGCGATCTGATCACGGACTATTCGTCGCCGATTCTCATCACGACAATAGCTTCTCATACAACGATTTTGAGTTTGAACCGGCCGATCGAGACACAAGCGAAGAAGCAACGGCTGCATCACACAGTCTTCAACTCTCAATTCAACACATGGATCGAGGTATGTGCATCATTTTTGAATGCAGATGTATGATCATTAGTGTGTGTGTGTGTGTGTGTGTGTGTGTGTGGAGTGTGTGTGTGGAGTGTGTGTGTGTGTGACCAACTGTCAACAGAAAATGAATAGGCTAACTGTACTACTAATGGCAATACAGAAATGGTTCACATAAACGGACAGTTTAAAATGATTTTGTACTATTTTGTTCAGATGCAAAGGAGTGGATGATCCCCAGCATTCTGAGTGTGTGCGTGGGGAACCGACTGAAGACAGAGTGCGGCAAGTGGAAGGAGCGGCATGAATTCTGGGTATGTATAATACATTATTTTAAGCACTAAACAGAATCATGCAAATTTATGTGTTGTGTCTAGTGAGCAATGGCAGTTTATTTTCATTGACTTCATTATTGTTTTTCTTTCAGTTTTCTGACATTATTGTTTTTGTTGCTGTTTTCCGACTTCATTATTGTTTTTGTTTCTGTTTTCAGTATCAGCCAAGAATCCTGACACGCCTTTCAAAGCACTACCAGGCACAGGGACTGAAGCCAACATGACAAAAGGCTGGGGGCAAAAGAACAACACCCTCAGCTTGTCGCTACACAGACCGCGTGGTGCGCTTCATTAAAAAAAAAACGCATAGGACAACGAGTAGCTTGAATGGGATCAAGTCTGTTGGATGCTTCAGGTTCAGTCGCCAGCATCCTGGAAAGGTGTTTTACAAGACGACTCGCATCACCAACGCTGAAGAGGACAAGGTGCTGGCTGTTCCTGGCCATGTTGCTCACCTTCCCCCCCATGGCAGCCATCATACCAGTTCCTGGACTTTCCAGAGACATACAGCAGTACCTATTTCAACACATTCAGGACTATGCCCGAGACGACAAGTGTGACATTGTGTGCTCTCCTCCTCACAGCCGATTTCCAGTGTGCAAAGACAACTGTCTGGTTACTGTGCTTGTGTGGTTACTGTGCTTGTGTGGTGTAGTGTGCTGTGCTTGAGTGGATAATTGGATACTGAAGGGGATTATTTGGTGAAGTGGTATACTGCCTGCAATACGTGAGGACTTTCCTTTTTTACATTTCTTCTGCAACCTGTAAGTAAATATTGTGTGTGTTTTTTTTAAGTTGTTGCATGTTTACAAATTTGTTTATGAATGTGGAACTACTAATACTCAGTTTGTAGATTTGCTTTTAGCTTTTGTGACTTCATTTTGCAGGGTAGTGGTAGTAAATAGTATTCATTTCAGTCTGGGACAACAGGCAGCAGACTGTGAATTCTGTTTTGCATAATTTAAGGATAATCTGTCTGGTGTCCTTTTCAGTTTGAATCAATTATAAGTTGGTATAAATGACAAATAATGAAATAAAATTCATATGCTGGATGTAAGTTTATTCAGTCTTTGTAGTTATGGTTTTTATTTTGCCTTGGTGATGGTGGTGTTGCATGCCTTGAACTCGTCCGCAGTTTAATTTTAGAATACATTTGCCACTAAATAAGAGTGCTACAGAACATTTTCCTACATGTTCTGCTTAAGTATGTTATAGAAATATACTTCTATGCTCAAACAGAGTTGAAATTATTTATATTTTGAGTTTGACAGCAAAATATGAAAAAAAAAAATTTCTCCAAAATCTGACATATTTACATTAGGTATGACATTTTTTGGGGCTATTTACCACAAAATCCTGATGAGCTAGCAGCTTAAAGTGAGGTTTTACACATGGTGATCGACTTACTGAACCACCATGTAAAATATCAGGTTGATTGGTTGACTTTGAACCCGCGTTGCTAAGGTAGATGTGCAAGACATGCACACAGAAACTTCGCAGGCTGTTTTCTCAAAATGGCCACCGGAGGCTTTAACAACTTTAAACGCTAATAACTTCTACAGTTTTTGCTCTACAGCATTCAGTCATATGTCAAATTAATCAGCAAACTCTGTAGTTTTCAGAAATGTATATATGTCAAAACATCCAAAATGCGAGTTAAGACTGATTTTGTGAGAGAGGGTCACATATTATATGTGTATTTTTGCACCTGTGTTTTAGTGCATCCTATTTCCGATGGGTTCCTATCCTAACCCAGTGGTGTACTGAGAGTGGAGGCTGACGTCACTCCGCCTTGTGGGGCTACGACGCCGAACCTGAGTGCCTTTGCGAGTGTCGCGGCGCGCCTCGGTTAGTCAGGTCGGGTCGTCCCATTGAAATATTTGCGTATTATCTTGTAAAGAACCTTGTGATCTTTATTTCGTCTCCTCGTAGTGACTGTATTGTGAGAGGAGCTTTGTCACAGTAACATTTTGAGTTATTGTATTATGTAAAAGTAGCCTGTGTTGCGGAAGACCTTATCGCGGAAGCAAGAGCGTCGAGTTGAGCTGCGCTTAACGGTTGTGATTCCGGTGAGAAGGTCCCGTGACATGAAATATATTGTTTATTCAACTTTCAGTTATATTACATTAAGGACATTTGCTCCATTTGCATACGTGATATTGTTTATTCTGAAATGTTGTTAGTTAAAGGAGCCTTGTTTATTCTGAAACGTTGCTAGTTAAAGAAGCATTGTTTATTCTGAAACGTTGCTAGTTAAAGTAGCCTTGTGCTGTGACTGTCTAGTTGGGGAAAACTTTAGCTTAATTCGAACTTGTCGTTCGTGCTCCCGCTGAGGAGATGTAGTAGCTTATGAACAATATTTTTTTTTTTCGATCTTCATGTGTGTGTTAGTAAACATATTTGGTTGATCGTATATTTGATATTGTGCTATTTGCCGTGCTATATTACTTAGGGAGCCACATGCTGTGAGGGACTCTTCGCGGAAGCAAAGGCGTAGGTCTGTTGGTGTTAGCGCCCGACGCTTGTGCTTCCGTTGGGGTCCGGTGGCTTTTTGGGTTTAAGCTTTTCAGTTTCGTTGTATTAAGGATAGTCGTTATTATATATTAGTTTTCTTAAATCTGTCTTCGTATTTTATTAGAGATATTTTGTTTATCATATATTAGTTTGATCAACCTTTTGCATTAGGAATAATTAGTTTATTTATGTTATTTTGTATTGTGTATTAAGGGTATTTGGTTTGGGGAGTTTGGATGTATGTGTGTGTGAATGTGACGGGTGAGCATGTGGTTAGGATTGAATGAGGGTATAGTTGGTTATTGTTAGAGTTTTATTTAATAAATGTTGCCGTCATTGTTCCTCTGGTGTTTGTGTTAGGTTTGTGTTAGTGTGGGTTGGGTGTGTCTCGAGCGGTAGCACTCATAGTTCGCACCCCGGAAGCGGGGTCGTGACACCATGTTATGATTAATACACATACCAAGGGAAATCACTCAGCACTGTAAATCAATCAATTAGATCCCCTGACCCATTGTGTACTGTCTACTTGTCCTTTCTAAGCGTGTTTCTTTCTTTGTTGGGTAATTCTTTACCTGTATTAGGCGTGGAGTTGTCTCTCAGCATGGAAACCAAAGAGGAGATGCTCTCTGACAAACTTTCCAAGGCCTCCTCTTCTTTGGACATTTCCTGCACAACAAGCAGTCAAAACTCAGAGATTCACATCATCCTAGAGAGAAATGTGCTTTAGTTATTGAGTTGTGTAGCATACATGCCTTACACCACTCAGGCACCAGCAATGTGCTTTAATTATTGAGTTGAGCAGAATGTGTTTTACACCGACAGGCACAAGAAATGTGTTTGAGTTATACTGTTGAGTAGCATACTGCTTTACACCACTGACAGGCACAAGATGTGGACAACAGAACAAAGCTGCGTATAAAGCATGATCCATCTGCAAGAACAACAGAACAAAGCTGCGTACAAAGCATGATCCATCTGCAAAAACAACAGAACAAAGCTGCGTACAAAGCATGATCCATCTGCAAGAACAACAGAACAAAGCTGCGTACAAAGCATGATCCATCTGCAAAAACAACAGAACAAAGCTGCGTACAAAGCATGATCCATCTGCAAGAACAACAGAACAAAGCTGCATACAAAGCATGATCCATCTGCAAAAACAACAGAACAAAGCTGCGTACAAAGCATGATCCATCTGCAAAAATGCATTTTTCTTTAAAAGGTATTTTTTCGAAAAATACTTACCGATGACATGACCTTATGGGAGATGTCTACTACTTACGCAATTCTAGCCTAAGAGCTCGTTGTGTTACCACACAACCCGGGAGGCACTCGGGGAACCCCGAGGGGGCCGAGAGTTATCTCCCGATACTTCCCATCTGGGACAGAGTACCCATAGTCCTTCAGTCAGGATACTTAGCTTACCAGCGGCAAGCGGGGCAGGTGGGAGGGTCGTCCGAGTCATGTCATCGGTAAGTATTTTTCGAAAAAATACCTTTTAAAGAAAAATGCATTTGTTTCTTCAAAAACATTACCGATGACATGACCTTATGGGAGAATGGCGAAAAGGAGGAGGGTGCCGCGCTCTAGCACACCTAAGGCCCCAAGGGCCGTCCTCCCAACCGCAAACTCCCGACAACTCTAGGTAGGTATAAGCGACGGCGCTGAAGCGCCAGGAGGGAGGAGAGCCCCCCTGGGATGTCCCCCACCAGAGCGAGTAACCTCGCTAGGCTGACAGAACTCTGCGATCGAGAGCACCTGCGCGCCAGCCCTCAGCCACGAAGAGGGCAGCCCAGTTCCTGGCGGCTGTGGCGTTCGTGGCCCTGCACGTAGCTAATTGGACGTAATTAGCCTCTAAGCTCCCTGAGGGAGGGATCCTGGAATTCGGATCGTATGGCAGAGCGTAGACAGGGAGATCGACTGCCCTGTAGCTTCAGAGCTGCCGGGCACGGCCCGGAAGCGTGCGCGTCCGCCCGTACGGTTATGTCGTCGTAGGTATACGTGAGGCAGGCTCAGGCTATCCTGCCTAGTCTTCTGGGGATAAGTCAACCAGCTGGGGTCAGCAGGGTCGGTGGGGGAGAGGTGACGGACGCTGACCAAGAGCACAATGCCTCGTCAACTTCCTCGAAGAGGCGTCAAGTTGGGGAAGCGGGCCATAGCGAGGCTTCGACTGCTGCCCATGCGAAGACTCCAGCGTTGAGGGTCTGTCGCAACCGCCAAGGCTCAGGGGTAGGCGCTCCAGCAAGGCGGAACAGCGACCATCGCGGCGGCATGAGGACCTAATAGAAAGCGGGAAGCAGTAGCGGGGGGTCCGTGGCGAGAGAGAGGTTCAGGACCGGTACCAGGGAAAGGGGTGACCCACAGGACGAGAGGAGGATCCTTCCCAGGCCAGGTCAGAGCGTTGGCATCACGTCCAGGAGGGCTATACCCCACGAAGGCGCGGGGAAAGCCAGAGATCCCACCTTGTGGCGGACAGGTCCACTAGGCCATCTCGCCAGCGCGCCGATCCTCCGAAGGTATCCTGGTGCCTTCGGAGTGAAGCAACTGGTTCCATCGGGGAAAAGGCTGGCTCCGACCTCCCCCGAGCAGACCTCCTAGTCCGTGTCAGATCCAAGCCGTTCACGCTCTTGTCCGCGAGGTCCGGAGGCTAGGCTGGACCTCGAGAAGAACCACGGAAGTATGGGGCGTAGCTACGGCAGCCGGGCTGCGAGACGACCGACGGAGAGTAGAGCCGACCTCCGAGCAGGGCTAGGCCCTTCCACCGCGAGCATCGCCGCAGCCGTACCACCTGTCCGAACTCCGGCGTACCCCTGTGCGCCCAATGGGGATACTTACTTACGCCCATCATCCCCCCTGGGGCGTAGGCCGCCGACAAGGTCCCTCCAGCCGTCTCTGTCCTGGGCGAGTCTCTCCAGCTGTCCCCAGGTGTAGCCCATTTCCTTGGCATCCGTCTCCAGGTCACATCGCCAGGTGTTTTGTGGCCGACCTCTCTTCCTTTTCCCTGTGGGTTCCATCTTAGGGCTTGCTTTGTGGTGTTGGTTGCTGGCTTGCGTAGTGTGTGACCTATCCATCTCCAGCGGCGTTGTTGAAGCTCCACTTCTGCAGGCTTCTGCTTTGTCCGCTGCCACAATTCCTCGTTGCTGATTTTGTCTGGCCAGCGTATCCCGAGGAGCCTTCCCAGACTGTTGTTGATGAACGTCTGCATGTCACGGTGGCTGACACTGTGGTCCTCCAGGTCTCTGCTCCCTAGAGGAGTACTGGTGTCCCAAAGGGGATGTCGAGTAGGTTAGGCACCAGTATAAGCGACAGCAAGGTCCTAGAAGCCTCCTCCGGTCTGCTCCCCCAAAGTGAAGGCCAGGAACTCCGAAGAATCTGGGTCAGCCGAGTCGTCAGCACAGGGGGTCCTTCCGCGGCCAGACGACCTGCCAGGGGCCAGGAGCCGTCCACTGGAGAACGAAGAGCAGGGTAAGGCGCTCCCCGATCCCACGCAGTTTAGGGCGTTACGGACGAGAGATGTCATCTAGTCCAAGAAGAGTCAAGAGCGGATCCACCGCCGGTAGGGACAGGCAACTCCTGAGAACCGGCCCTGCCGAGGGAAGCCAACAGCTGACCACTCCAAGGAGGGCGAAGCAAGAAGCTCCGGGAACCGAGAGAAGAAGCGCAGGGAAGTCGAAACGCCTGTCACGAAGTGCGGCAGCCGCGGCCAACTCCGAGCTGTATCCGAGAGAGCATCAGTGGAGACAGCAGCCGAAGCTCTCGCAGACCTGTTTACCCCCCCTTGTGAAGTCAGAACCCGTCCAACTGACTAAGTGTAAAGGTCACAAGCTAGGGAGTAGGCAGATCTCCAAAGGTGTAAATATAGTAAAACTGTGTAGAAACGTGCACATGGAAGTGTAACCCAAGCAAATATGCGTACTTTAACCCCCAAGAGTAGGTAAACAGGTCTGTGCTAGGCGAAGTAACGACTGCGTCCTCCCCGAGGATCCACCGGAGGGGGTCGAGCATCCCGAAGTGGAGAGACTGCAGCCAGGCGCCCTAGGACGGAGCACGAAGAAGGGGAAAGGGCTGAGTGAGGGGGAGAGGAAAGGGACGAACGGCAGCTGGACGCGAAGGGTCGACGAGCGAGATGGGACAGGATCCCTGGAGCGACGTGAAGAACGGCAACTCCTAAGCACGCCCGCAGTGGAGAGATAGCGGAGTGTAGACGTTGAGTGTAGGAAGAGTGACTCCAACGATGGCAAACCGTAGCGGACGAGCATCCCAATCGAGTGGAGCGGTCCCTCCTCGCGTGTATGAGTTCGAGAGAGGAGATCCGATGTTAAATGCCATGAGGATTCCAATCGTGACGTGACAGTGTACGCGAGCGTGAATGTCTCCATGGACCGAGCTCTATGGCGAGGTGGGCTCGCTGCCGGCGAGAAGACTCCGCGAAGGAGCCATCGGGCTGTCTGGGAGACGAGTGGGGATCGGCATCGGATCAAGGACGGATTGGCGCACGTCCCTCGGCACCGAGCTCCGTGCCGGTGCTGGTTTCCTGTCTGTCATCAGGTCTGTTCTTGGTGCGATCCCTCCTGGGACCGACCGCATCGATCAACCCACTCCGCGTACTGGAACGTTGCGACCGGCGTGGTGATCTCTCCACAAGATCGTCAAGGACTCGAGCGGTAAGCACGGAGACTGGAACCTCGGTCCAGCCAGCTGGTCACCAAGGACTCTGTAACCACTAGCAGCCGGCTCAGGGTCATCCCCGATGAGCAGCGCTGTCCTGGTGGAGCCCCCTCCAGGGAGCGAGGGCGGTGCCAGCATACCCGCTCCGAGCGCGAAACCTGCGCTATGTCGTCGGCCGCCTGGACGGCTTCCCCGCTGACCTTGAGCGGTGTGTGGGTTCCATACTGTGCGCCCAGCGGATTCCATTTGTGCCAAGACGATGCATGCGTGCGAGAATGTCTCCGTGAACCGAGCTCTATGGCGATGTGGCTCGCTGTCGGCTAGGAGACTCCGCGTAGGAGCCAGGGCTTTCTAGGAGACGAGTGGGGATCGGAATTGGATCAAGGACGGATGGCGCACGTCCCTCGGTCACGGAGCTCCGTGCCGGTGCTGGTTTTCTGTCTGTCACAAGGTCTGTTCTTGGTGCGTTCCCTCCTGGGAACGACCGCATCGATCAACCCACTCTGCACGCTAACCTGACGCGTCCGGCCTGGTGATCTCTCCGTCATCTCGTCGGGACTCGATTGATCGCAGTACCGGGAACAGCAGCCGGTCTACCAGTAGGTCTGGAACCAGTCACAGGTGCCGTGCGAACTCGCCAAGTAGGGCCCAGCGTCGTTCAGGTCATGCGGAACAAACGTCACACCAACGTTCGGAGGTACATCCGGCACCTGGTAGACCTTGTGTGAGTCCGACGGTCACAGGAATCCTCCATGTAGTGTGCAGGTCGTCCAGAGGTCACTGCAACATATACAAGCCGAAGGCACGCGGGCATGGGCCTGTGGGACCCTGCCCTGGTAAGGTTAACCTTCGCAACAAATCATGCACAACAACTCCAACATGTCATGACAAGTATAGGTCCGAAGCAAGCGGCATGCACAGTAACCTTTGTCGGGGCAGTGCCCTCCGCTGAACACCTGCGCTGTACTATAGCGACAGGCCTCCAGGTGCAGCGTTGATCGTAATTTGTAATCACATGCACAAGCCTTAGTCAAGGAGGAATTTAACCAAAGAGCATATATTAAGTGTTCAGGAGACATAGGGCTGTCTTAGCACTCTGTTACCGTCAGGTAGGTTCGGGTTGGGCTGAGGTCACCGGCGCCGGCCCTTAGCTGCCTTGGAGACGGGCTCCACCCGTCCGAAAGCAATGTCCATTTCGTAGCTCTGTTCCTGTAACTTGCGGAACGAGCGCATGCATAAATGTGAGCAGCACCTGTGGTGGCCAGCCAAACTTTTTTTTTTTTTTTTTTTTTTTTTTTTTTACAGCCACAAAAAGGTCATCTTGGACCTTAAAAAACGGCAGCAAGGCGTGGCGACCCGTGGCCCTGCGCTCAAGTAGGCAAACGCCTGACATCCAAGGAACAGAAACATGTGATGCCAAGTATAAAAGTGCACAAGAATGTTCACCCACCAGCCAAATCGTGTACCTAATAAGCCCCCGAGTAAGGTAACAGGGCTGCATTACGCAAAACAGGCATACGTGACCGACACAGTACCGAAGTAAGCGTCGGCTCTCGCCACCCTCACCAACGCAATGCGTCAAGGAAAGGCTGGAGCATAACACATTCCCCGAACCCCACAAGGTACAAAAAGAGTAGGTAAGGAATAAGTGAGTAGGTAAGCGCCTGAATAAAGTTAGACTTAACTGTCACCGATCTTTCCCACCACTCCCATTCCATTAGAGGTTTTAACCGCGAGGAAAAGGTGCTCTGCATCGCTAGACGCCATCTTGGAAAACGAAGCTGACCACCTGTGGATCTGAGCCGTTTAAGAATGACCGTTCCAGCTAAAACGTCTCATTCCTTTCCTCACGCGTAAACGCCCTCTCTTGAGAAAGGGAGATTTTGACCCTGTTAAACAATAATGCCACACCAACACGGAAGGAGATAGGGAACGGGCGCGAGGCCCGCCAAGTAAAAGTCAAGGATCTTGGCGCAAAGCAACCGCGCCGAAGAAGACCGCCTTCGAGCCTGCTCAACCAGTGCCCAGCGCGGGGACCGGCCGAGGGCCCACCCAACTACCTTACCTTTTCCCGGAACGGGACCGGGGAAGGGGGAAGAAAAACTCAACCAAGGCACGCGCGGCGAAGTCACAGCGAAGCAGACAGCACAGCCCAGGCCGGAAACAAGCAGCCAATGGGCAGCTGCCAACGAAAAGGGGACACCAGAGCCACGCGAGGCACAGGGAGGATGGACGAAGAAGAATTCAAGCGAAGAACCAAGGCCGTCGACGACCGGCGACCCGGTCGAAAATCCCAAGTCCGTAGGCTAGAGCAAACACGTCTGAACAGCGTAAGCCTAAGTAGACTGACTGAAGGACTATGGGTACTCTGTCCCAGATGGGAAGTATCGGGAGATAACTCTCGGCCCCCTCGGGGTTCCCCGAGTGCCTCCCGGGTTGTGTGGTAACACAACGAGCTCTTAGGCTAAAATTGCGTAAGTAGTAGACATCTCCCATAAGGTCATGTCATCGGTAATGTTTTTGAAGAAACAAACAACAGAACAAAGCTGCGTACAAAGCATGATCCATCTGCAAAAATGTATTTTTTCTTGAAATAAATTTTTTCGAAAAATACTTACCGATGGTATTACTGATAGGAAGGTATACTTAGCCTGTCAATTTTAGCCTCCAAAATTGTTATGTGTTGCTACACAACCAGGGACGTAATTCTAGCTAGCAGCTACCCCATCCCATGAGTGGCCTCCCTTTCCTCCGGATAGCCTCCCTTCCTGCTCTCGCGAGAGGGCGTTATTTCCAAGTTCTATCTTAACAGACAGACGGCAAGCGGGGAAGGTGGGAGGGAAATCTGAGTAATACCATCGGTAAGTATTTTTCGAAAAAATTTATTTTAAGAAAAAATACATTTGTTTTATCAAAACTTTACCGATGGTATTACTGATAGGAAGAATGGCGAAGAGGTGGAGGGTGCCGTTCCAAAGGCTCAGCCATGGGGTAACTGCTTAGCTAGGTCCCATTCAAGCGCACACTCCCAACAATTTCAGTTAAGTATTACCTATGGTGCATCCAGCGCCGGGAGGGAGTGTTGCGCCACAGCGATGTCCCCCACTAGTGCCAGGTTTTGCCTATGGCCGGAGAGGTCACGGAAATAAAAGCGGGCGAAAGTACATTCAGCCCTCCAGCCCACCGCCACTACAATGTCCCGCACGGCGCAGTTGCGGTCGAACGCTACGCTCGTGGAGACAGCCCGGATTTCGTGTGCTCGAATCTTCAACCTCTTTGCTCCCTCTGTCGAGAGATCTTCGTAAGCGGATCTTATGATTCCACGTAGCCAAGCTGAAGTCGTCTGAGCCGAAATATCATTCTTGCCCGGAGCTAAGGGCAGGAAGAGGCGGAAACGACCTCGCAGTAGAGGTTTAGACTGGCGGAGGTAAATTTTTAACGCCCTGATCGGGTCTTGTTGGCGCACGTCCGGGGGCATATTTGGGCTCTGCAATGGACGAATAGTGAGCGGTTGAGGTGGGGCGGAAGGGAGCCTGTTCTTGGCCAAAAAGGAAGGACTAGTGAGGAGTTGGGCAGAGCCGTCGGCCCGAAGTTGTAGGCAAGACGGGTGTATTGAGAAAGCGTGGAGTTCACTCACACGAGAGGCAGTGGCGAGAGCCAGTAAGAAGCACGTTTTTCGAAGTCAGAGAACCGCGCCAAATGCAGGGGCTCAAAGCAGGCGTGTTCAGCCATGTTAAGACCCACGCAAGGTCCCAGCGAGGTAGTAGGGAGCGTGTGTCAGGTCGCTGGAGGTCAAAATGAGCCATAAGATCGGCGAGATCTTTGCATGCACCGGGATCGGGTAGTCCCAAATGGCGGTATGTATCCGCCACCATAGATACATATCCCCGAATAGTAATGGGTGCTAGAGACTGATCCTGAAAGAGCCACAGAAAGAATTCAGCCAGCTGAGGCATAGTCAAAGCAGTGGAGGGAAGTTGTCTAGTACTGCACCAAGCTTGCAGGACTCTCCATTTTCCCTCATAAATCTTCCGGGTTGAAGGGCGTCGTGCTGAAGCGATAGCCGCCACCGCTGCATCCGAGAAACCTCGAGCTGTGAGGGCACGCCCCACAACCTCCAGGCGTGTAAGAGGAGGTTCTCCGGGCAAGGGTGAAAAAGGTCTCGTCGGGGTTGCTTCAGCATCGTCCACGGCGTTGGTAGCCGGAGCGGTGGATCCGTGGCAAGACTCAGAAGATCAGTTGTCCAGTTCTTGGTCCAAGAAAATGGGGCTACCAAGAACAGCAACATGTTGCAGCCGCAGAGTTTTAGGAGAATCTTGGGGATCAGGATCGAGGGAGGGTATGCGTAGGCCAGGAGACCCTCCCAAGGAATGGAGAGAGCATCTACCGCCCACGCCAGCGGGTCTGGAAATGGAGAGACGAAGAGGGGAAGTTGTGTATTCCACTATGTCACGAACAGGTCGATCATGGGTGTCTCCCAGTGGATACAAATCATGCGAAAAATGTCGAGACGGAGAGTCCACTCTGTATGGAGAAGTTGATTCGGACGGGACAGCGAATCCGCCAACACATTGAGTCGTCCCGGAATGTGACGCGCCCGTAATATGATGTCTCGATCTCGGCACCACACAAGAAGGTGAAACAAAAGGATGCACAGGGAAGGAGAGCGCGTCCCACCCTGCTTCTGAATGTATGTCACAACCGTCGAGTTGTCTGATAGGACTAGGACCTCCTGGCGAGATACATGCGTCTCCCAAGCGATGAGAGCGAGCCAAACTGCTTTCAGCTCCAGCCAGTTGATGTGTTTGCCCACCATCTCCGTAGGCCACAGGCCCGATGTCTCTTGAAAGTCCGGGAGAAGGATTGATTGACTGAACATTGCTTAACGTCCCGACAGCAACAAGGCTTTCTCAGGACGTGCCTGCACTGCTTGTGAAAAAAAAAAAAACAGAACATTGAATGTATGTCGCCAGCCGGTCAAATACGTTAAATAAACCTAACACAAGGGGCTAAATAAAGCTAAGACCATTTACCAACACACATCCAATATCAAGAGCTACAGGCAGTGCAGACAGTAGGGAGAGTTTTAAATAGGCAAATACAGGTGAATGGACCTCGGGTAGACAGAAACACATGCCCCAGAATAGAGAGAAAACCCCACCCTGTGGGGCTGACCAGGGTGACCCTGGGAACTAAAAAATACCTAACCCCACCCAAATCCCCCAGGGCAGACCCGGGTGGGGTCCGGGAGAAGGAGTGCTCCCCAGCCAGAGAGACTGGCATCTGTGCAGATCAGCTTGCTTTTCCTCTGTCGTAGATGCGTGGTCCTGTTGTATTTATTTGTAATGTTATTGTATTCGTCTATGTCATGTTTGACTGCGTGTGTTAGCGCAATGAGTTTTTGCCACAAAAAGATTTTGCGCTATACAAGAACCATTCATTATTATTATTATTATTATCGACAGGTAGGGCATTGGAGATGCTAGAGGAACCCCGGAGGCTAACCAGAAGGGGTCTGTCCACCGGAGGAGAAAGGGCCGGACCAGTGAAGACACCGGAAGACGGGCTTCTAAATCCCCTGAAGACGGTCGCCAGAGGAGAAGTAGATGTAATTGAATCGGACGTGTGTAGAGCCGACCTAGAGGAAGTAAATCCGCCGCAGCGCTCATGAGGCCTAACAACTGTAACCACGTCCGTGCAGAAGCTTCCATGGCACGATACAGCTGTAGTGCTAGATTCGCTAACTTCTCGATCCGAGTCTGAGGGAGGCGAACCAGGTTTAGGTCTGTTTGAAACTCCATGCCCAGATGAATGAAACTGCGGGAAGGTAATAGATCCGACTTGCCAAAGTTGACCAGAAACCCAAGACTGTGAAGAAGGCATAGGAGAGCATCTTGGTCGGTGGACAAGTAGGACGCGACCTGATTGCGGAGTAGCAGATCATCGAGGTAGTGAGAGGTCGGACTGAGCGTGTGCGACCACTGCATCCATGATCCTAGTGAAGACCCAGGGGCTGATGTTCAGACCAAATGGCATGGCCCGGAACTGATAAACCACTCCACCGAAGGCGAAGTGTAGGTAATGGCGAGCCGAAGGATGCATGAGCACATGGAGGTATGCATCGGCCAGATCGAGACTGACAGCGAAATCCATGGGCCTGACCGCGGTCCGGAGAGCTATTGTAGTTTCCATCCGGAAGGAGGGAGCGGCCAGAAACTTGTTCAAAGCGGAGAGATCGATCACAGGACGCCAAGAGCCGTCGGATTTTGGAATGACGAAGAGACGACTGTAGAAAGCCAGAGAGTCGTGACGTAGGACCACTTCTGTGGCGGATTTTTGAAGTAAAGCTGTCACCCCCGCCTGTAAAGCTGCAGCTTTCACCGGATCGTTCGGCACCCGAGTCCAAAGCGGTGAGCGCTGCAGAGGTGGGGGGCTTTGAAAAGTGAGTTGGAGTCCTGCCGTAACGGTAGAGAGGATCCAAGATCGCCCGGGAACAGTGATCCGAGCGAAGTCGGCGGGGGCATGGATGGAAGAGAGTCAGCGGGACCTACCCCGGCCGGGCCGTCGGCCCCGACCAGGCCAAGAGGAGGTTTGGGCGGGGAGGGGGCGGGAGCGGCCAAACGATTTGGGACGGAAAGTGTCGAAAGGCATACTGGAGGTGGGACGAGGGGCGGGTCTGTAGGACCGCAGGGCACGACCCACGGCCTTGTGGGCCGAACGAAAGCGTGAGAAAGGGTGAGACGTAGGCCAGGTATCCTTGTGTGACTCCTTCACAGCCTGCGAGATGGAGCCGAAAAGTAAAGGACCCCCAATGGGAGCCTGGCGTAGTTGGGATTTGACAGGATTAGGCAATGCCACGCAAGCGTGGAGCACAGCATCTCTGCGGATTAAATTACAGTTGATGGCAGCAGCCATTGCATTGGACGTGGCGTGGTAAAAAGCCCGGTTTGCTACCACAGCCAAAGAATGATCTCACGAAGAGGAGCGGTAGAACTAGGGTCCCAATTATCTTCTAGTGCCCGAACAATTGCCTGTGTTGCGAGGTCTAGAAAACCGGAGCATGCCAGGGTGTTGCAAATGAGGACAGCAGTCTTATCAACACCTCGAGGAACTCGAGAAAAGGCGGCACGGCGCCCACCCGCCTGAAATTCCGCATCAGTGTCCAGCGATGGCGAAGGGCATGAAAACGCCTGAGAGTGGCTGCATACCAGCTCCGGCGAAAACGTATATCGATGCCTGCTGGCCACTTGGCATCAGAAAAGAAAACCGGCTCCTTAGAAGTGGCGATAGGTAACTGGGCCGAAAATGCGTCTGAGAGATTGCGGAAACCCGGCGGTTGTGGGAGAGATTTAATTCATTTGGTAGGAAGGGGAGGATCCACAGAAGCGGAAGCTTTGTGCTTGAGTGGAGGAGCGGAAGGACAAATATCCGTGGGAAGGAAACGTTGAATAAGGTCCGAGGCCGCCTCAATCGACCGCCTGGTCTCGATACCTGGAGCGACGCGGGAGGAAGAGTCCGAATCATCGCATGTAGAGTCCGCTGAGAGGGAAAGCAAGGACTCAGGATGGTCACCAGAAACTCCATAATTGGAGGTCGAATCGTCAGGGTGGAGACTGAGGACGTCGACGTCAATAGTCTCCGGGACCAGTCGAGAAGAACGCGGAATATCCCGTGAGGAAGGTGAATGCAGTAGACTAGAGAGACGAGAACGGCGCCGAGAGGACTGTTCGCCTGAACGATGCATGCGCGGTGACCGGCTACTAGCCGGGGCGCTAGGGGAAACCATAAGACCCGCCACGCCGAGCGAAGGGTCATAAAGAAATGAGCTATGGTGATGCTTAGACGGAAGAATGTCTGAACGGTGTTTGCGCGGTGACCGGCTACCCGCCGGGGCGCTATGGGACACCGCAAGTCCCGCCACGCCGAGCAAAGGGTCATGAAGTGACGCTATGGCGACGCTTAGGCGGAGAAGTTTCTGAACGTTCTATGCGCGGTGACCGGCTACGAGCCAGGGCGCAGCACGGTGACCGGTTACAAACCGGGGCGCTAGGGAACACCGGGAGCATGGCCGCGTCGTGCAAAGTGTCATGAAGTGACGAACTATGGCGACGCTTAGGCCGAAAAGTGTCTGAATGGTGTGTGCGCGGAGACCGGCTACGAGCCAGGGCGCTGCGCGGTGACCGGTTACGAACCGGGGCGCTAGGGGACACCGGGAGCCTCGCCGCGCTGTGTAAAGTGTCATGAAGTGACGAACTATAGCGACGCTTATGTGGAACGGTATCTGATCGGTGTATGCACGGTGACCGGCTATGAGCCAGGGCGCTGTGCGGTGACCAGTGACAAACCAGGGCGCTAGTGAACACCGGGGGCCTCGCCACGCCGTGCAAAGAGTCATGAAGTGACGATCCATGGTGACGCTTAGGCGGAAAAGTGGAGGTGGGCAAGGCCACATCAGTCTGAGCGGTAACCGGGCTAGGGTTAATCGGATGCCGGTGTCCCGTCCCCCGAGGTAGAGAGGGACTTCGCCGCGATTGACCCGTCTCCGTAGAGCGGGTGCGAGGGACCGATAGTAAACGGTGCTCCTGAGAGCGAGAACGCATGGGAGAGGAAACAAACTTACCTCCCACATCAGAAGGGACAGCGTCTGCAACCGTGTCCATTGAGATAGACGTAGATACCTGTGTGGGCAGTGGGCAGATGTTCACATCTGCACGGGACATAGACGACCCCGCCCTCCACGAGTCGCCTGCTGCCTTGCAGGCCTGGCCGCTTGGCTGCGGAAAGGCTAAGGGAGGAAACCCCTGACATCAAAGCCCCCGTGTCTCCGGGGAAGGCTTTTGAGCCAGAGACTAGGACAAGGACAGTCTGATATAAAACCTACGACCCGAGGACCTCGATGCCATCGTCCCAGCTTGCTAGGCCATGGCAGATGAACCAAGGGTTTAAAGGGTGGGGCCAGTACTGCGCACACTGCACTCCACCAAAAAGCTCCACAGCGCAGGCTTTAGGAAACGTCCACGGACCATGACACTGACCATTCCAAGTCCTGTAGCGACGGGCAAGGGGCGAAACGGCAGGTGAAAGATGTCACTGGAAGCCGCAGTCTCAAACCTGCATGCAGGCGGTTCAGGATATTGGTCGCCTGATGTTGACCTGGGGATGACAACATCACTCGGCACACCCTGAACGACCAAGCAGCCTTCTCTAGGGACAGCACTGCTTGCTCCACACGGAGAGGGGCCTAGAAAAGGTGGCCTAACCAAAGCTCGTCCCCTCGCAACCCCAGTTGGCTAGCCGCGGTCAACGGGCATCTTCTCCTGCGGTCAAAAAACAATTTAGTTATTTGGTTATTTGGGTTTAACGCCGAGCAGGCGACTAAGGCCATCTCACGGCGGGATGGGTAAAAATCTGGTCAGCCAGACTAAAAGCAAGGTCTTAAGACAAGATGTAAATATAGATTAAAAATCTCAGGCTAAAATGTCGCACATGTCTGGAAAAGAAACGTCTACAGACTCTCAAAAAGGGCAAATAAAAAAGATTCACATAGTCTATGAATGCTCAAATCTTGTTAAAAATATTGCATGCTCGCAAGAAATTGAAGATTTTGTCCGGGGGAACATCCCGGAACAAAACCTTCAAGGAGTCTGCTGTAAAGTGTTTATATCTGGTGTCAATTAGGTCAGCACAATACAGCAAAAAGTGTCGAACAGAAAACTGCTCATCACAGGCAAAACACCATGGACGCTCATCCTGTTTAAGTAAGTAAGAGTGCGTAACATACGTGTGCCCGATGTGGAGCCGAGCAAGGACAGTCTCCTCACGGCGGCTGCCGCAGCGGAAAGGTAGACTGTCAGACAACTTAGGAAGAGCTTCATGAAGCTTGTTCCCTTCCTCTTTGTCCCACTCGGACTGCCACTCGCGGGCCACGTACGCACTAATCACAGGTTTAAAATCACTATAGACAGTCTGTGTGTCAGGGACAGGGTCACTGCGGGCACTGTTGGCAGCAGAATCTGCGATTCTGTTGCCTTCGATGCCCACATGGCCTGGGACCCAAATAAAAATGATGTCATAATATTCCTTCATCAAGTCTGCGTAAAGCTCTCTAATCTGCACCAGCAGTGGATGGTCTGTTCCCGCGCCCTGAAGGGCCTGCAGGGCAGAAAGAGAGTCAGACAGAATCAGGAAGTTCCTTTCCCGAGACTGATAGGCATGCTTGAGTGCTAGCAGAATGGCCTGCAGTTCTGCACTAAATACAGAGGAATGGTCAGGGAGACGGAGCTTAAATGGGCGTCTAGGATGGCGAGAGGACACTGCAGCCGCAGCCACTCTTCCATCCTCAGACTTGGACCCATCCGTATAAAGACGACAATAGCCAGGAAAAATTGAAAGGAGTTCATTGAGGCTCTGTTGGTATATGGCTGGTGGAGTACAATCCTTCTTGTGGGCAGTCAAGTCCAGCAAGATGTCAGGAACTGGTAGTAGCCAGGGTGGAGTGACGTGTTGCAGAGATTCCGAAACTTTGTCCAGGTCCACTCCGGCCGCCTGCAGATGAGGTCGGACACGGAAGGAAAGTGGACGGACAGCTCCCGGATGGGCATCGTAAATCTCTGCAAACGACGGGTTAAAAACACAATCATAGGCAGGATTTTCTGGATGGGCCTTCAGCTTCAGAACGTAGCTGAGCATGAGGCGGATGCGGCGGAGCCTGAGAGAAGGCTCCCCTGCCTCTGCATACAGACTAGGAACTGGAGATGTCCTGAAGGCTCCCAGACATATGCGCAGACCTTGATGGTGAATTGTGTTCAGACGCTGCAGAACAGACTTGGAAGCCGAGCCATATACCACAGAGCCGTAATCCAGTTTGGACCGAACAAGGGCCCGGTACAGTCGAAGTAAGACGATGCGGTCTGCACCCCAGTCAGTACGACCAACGACACGAAGAATGTCGAGGGCCTTCCGACAAGAGGTTCTAAGGTATTTAACATGGTTGCAGAAAGTCAATCTTTTGTCAAAGATGACCCCCAAAAACTTTGCCTCTTCGGCCACCTTAATTGGCACTCCAGCAATGCTCAGGCTAGGTTCTGGAAAAAATTTCGTCTGGTTAGTAAAATGCACACAGACTGTCTTGGAGGGCGAGAATCTGAATCCATTGAGAGACACCCACCCCTGGATGCGATCAACGCACAGCTGCAAGCGCCTCTCAAGGGACGCAAGTCCTCGACCTCGTGCACACAAAGCAAAGTCGTCCACAAACAAAGAGCATTCAGAATCATCCTTGACGGCCTTTACAATGTTATTTATTTTAATGCTAAATAAAACAGGAGATAGAATACTGCCCTGCGGGACACCCATCTCCTGTTCAAAGGAGTCGGAGAGGGTGGAGCCCACACGGACATGGAACGACCTGTTGGACAAAGAATTGTGAATAAAAACGGGCAGATGCCCTTTAAAACCCATGTCCGACAAATCAGACATTATACCATGCTTCCAGGTAGTGTCATATGCCTTTTCAAGATCAAAGAAAATTGCATAGACATGCTGCTTGTTGACAAAAGCATCTCGGATAAAAGACTCAAAGCGGACTAGATGGTCAGTTGTACTACGGAAGCGCCGGAAACCGCACTGGAGGTCTGTGATGAGACCCTGTGACTCAAGATGCCACACCAGTCGGGCGTTGACCAAGCGTTCCATAGTTTTACATAAACATGATGTCAAAGCTATTGGCCGGTAGTTGCCCGGGTCGGAAGGTTGATTGATTGATTGTACATTGCTTAACGTCCCGACAGCAACAAGGCTTTCTCAGGACGTGCCTGCACTGCTTGTGAAAAAAAACAACCAACTAAACAGAACATTGAATGTATGTCGCCAGCCGGTCAAACACATTAAATAAACCTAACACATGGGGCCTAAATAAAGCTAAGACCATTTAGCAACACACATCCAATATCAAGAGCTACAGGCAGTGCAGACAGTAGGGAGAGTTTAAAAAAGGCAAATACAGGTGAATGGACCTCGGGTAGACAGAAACACATGCCCCAGAATAGAGAGAAAACCCCACCCTGTGGGGCTGACCAGGGTGACCCTGGGAACTAAAAAATACCTAACCCCACCCAAGTCCCCCAGGGCAGACCCGGGTGGGGTCCGGGTCGGAAGGATCCTTACCCGGCTTGGGAATTGGCACAACCACAGCCTGGCGCCAAGATGGCGGAAAATGACCGGTTATCCAGATATGGTTAAAGGCCTTGAGAAGTACAAGGAGTGAATCCTCAGGCAGATGTGTTATGAGCTGATAATGGATGGTATCTAATCCAGCAGCAGAGTCAGTACATTTCTGCATGGCTTGCTGCAATTCTGAAAACGTAAAAGGGGCATTATAGTCTTCCAAGTTATCCGATATAAAATCACAAGCACAAGATTCTCGCTTCTCCTTCTCTCTCTGGAAGAAAGGTGAATAATGCTCTGTTGAAGAATTATGGGCAATGGTGGAGGCAAGCAAATTGGCCACAGCCTTTTTATCTGTGACCAAACTGGCACCATCTCTAAGATGGCCGACAGAAGCCGAGCCACCCCTGCCCCTAATTCTTCGAACAGCCTTCCAGACTTTTTGGGACGGAGTCCTAGAAGATAAAGATGAGACGAAGCGTCTCCAGGAAGCACGGCGTTCACGTTTAAAAATGTAACGGGCTTTCGCCCGCTGTCTTTTAAAGGTTAAAATATTTGCTTGCGACGGATTACGAAAAGCACGTCGCTGAGCAGATTTGCGCATTGTTTGGGCCTTGCGGCACTCTTCATTGAACCATGGTACTCTCGGCTTCTGAGGGAGTGATGTGGAAGTTCTAGGGATGGTTTCACCTGCAACCTCCAACAAAATAGAAGTAAAACAAGAAACAGGTTCTTCAGCCGACATGACCACCTCCTCTGTAAGACGAGACTGACAGAGAGAGGCAAACAGAGACCAGTTAGCTTTCTTGAGATTCCAGCGCCCCACCAGCGAATCCTCCTCACAGCTGACCGATGACAGGACTACTGGGAAGTGGTCACTACCACACAGGTCGTCGTGAACCTTCCAGTCAAAGTCCAGCATGAGAGAAGGATCACACACAGTGAGGTCTAGAACAGAACTAGATCCGGAACCTGAGTTAGAGTATGTAGGTGAGCCATCGTTAAAGACACATAGGTTAAGTTGAGAAAAAACATCTTCTAACATCTGACCTCTGCCATCATAGTGGTCACTACCCCAAAGGTGAGCATGACCGTTAAAATCCCCCATGAGAATAAAGGGAGGGGGCAGTTGATCTACTAAGTTAAAAATATCATTGCTACAGACCCACAGTGATGGTGGCAGGTAAATACTGCATATGGTTATGGTCTTTTTTAAGGTAACCCGAGCAGCGACAGCCTGAAGACAGGTGTCGATGCTAACGGGGCTACATAAAATTTGGCTACTAATGAGAAGAGCCACTCCACCCGAGCGCCTCTCCGAATCAGAGCCTTTATGTATAACATTAAAACCATTAAAAGACACAGGGTCAGAAGTCTTCAGGTAAGTCTCCTGAAGAGATATTACTGAGGGGTTATAGAACTTGACTAAAAGACGTAATTCCTCAAAGTTAGCTCGAAAACCACGACAATTCCACTGAAGCAAAGAGTCCATGATTAAGTCTTATCTGGGGGTAAGGAGTTTTTCCCCCCTTTTTCCTTTACCTTGGAAGGAGTTGAAGAAACAGAGGGGGGCCGGCTCCCGGGCCTCCTCTGGTTCTTCGGAGAGGAAGGGGGTGGAGCTGCCGCAGCATCAGCAACAACAACCTCCACTGCCTCCATCCGCTCCTCCAGTGCAGCATATTTGTTTTGAAGGGGCACATCTGTGTTCCCCTTCTGGGCCCGTGCGCACAGCGGTCCCATAGATTTCTTAGACTTCTGGTCCTGGGCAGCGTTCCTGCCGCTAGAGTTAGCGGCCTTAGAAGGCTGACCAGAGCCAGAAGCCTTTGGAGTTGACTGACTAACAGGTTTGGGTGGGGGCTGAGGCTTAGGGGCAACAGAAGGCGGCACAACCGGACCGGCAGTGTCCGCCTTCTGCGTTCCCTGGCTCCTTGTCACCACCGGAGGAGGGTTACTCTCCAGGGGCGAGATGAGCCGAGGCTCCGCCCCCAACCAAGAAGTTGGGGTCTGACATGAAAAGTCTTTGGTGGGGCGCTTGCCTGCCACCGCTGCACTAAAAGTATACACTGAGGTGTTAGAGGTTGGGGCAGCCGCAGCTGCACCAGGGCCTTCAACCAGTTTTTTGGCATCCAGAAAGGACAGCCCCTTCTCCACACGCACCTGCTGAATCTTGCACTCGGATATCCAACGAGGGCATTTCTTATCCGAAGCCATATGCGCCCCCTGGCAATTCACACACAGGGGGGTGGCTGTGCAGGACTCAGCAGAGTGTCCGGGCCTAGTGCAACGGGCGCATGAAGCCTCTGCCTGACGGCATGTCTTCTGCCCATGGCCATACTTTTGGCACTTAAAGCACCGGAGGGGAAGAGGGACGTACTTTTTCACTCTCAGGGAGTAGTAACCTCCCCAGATGGTAGTAGGAGGGGTGGGGGTGCCAAACGTCAGGATGATGGTAGGGAGACGAATCTCCCCACCACCTCGCTTGGAAGCGAAGCGCCTGACGTAAGTCACCCCCTGAGACTTAAGGTTTCTTACAAGTTCATCTTCTGACAGTTCTGCCAAAGCTTGATCTTTGATTACGCCTCTTGACGAATTCATAGTTTTGTGGGGTGTGACTTCCACAGGAGTGTCTCCGATGGAAGAGAGCCCCAGTAGCCCGCTGGAGTGTGCCCGAGTACGGCACTCCACCAGCAAGTCACCAGACCTGAGGCGCTGGGCGTCAGGCCTGCCAACACGGCTCCTGAGGGTCTCCCCCACCAGAAAAGGATGCAGCTTGGTAACTGGTTTCTCCTTCACCTTGCTATGGACAATGAGGAAGCGAGGCCATACGGCCGACGCCTGAGGCGTCGCTTCCTCACAGTCTGAATCACTGTCATTTGCAATGTCGGTGTCTATGTGTCGTTTCTGTGCTAGTTTTGGTTTTTTGGTTTTATCCATATTATATTAGTAGAGATATTCATCCCCCGGGGGTCCCCGCCCGCCACCGAGCCCAACAAGGGAAAGTGCAACTGTCGGCGGGTCTCCAGCCGACGCACAATGGAGACTGCCCGAAAGATATACTCAAGGGGGTAAGCCCGATTGAACCGTTTGAGCCACCGCCTTCTATCACACCGTTGAATGCAGGGGAATACTGGCGTAAAGCACCTAATCAGCAGCAGAAGCTATAGCATGGTGCTCCGTATAGCAACCCGCATGTCAACAGTGGGATAGGGCTCAACGTGACAAGAGCCGATTGACTAGGCCGGTACGACTAGCCTCCCGTTTAGGTAGAAGTCAAGGCCGAAGTGGAGTGTTGGCACCAGTGAGCCGCAGCCCAAAGGGAACCTCAGCCACCAGGATCCTCTTCTCCCCCGACACGGGTCTCCAAGCACGGCAAACACTTGGGATCCAAAGGACCAAAAAGTCATGAGTATTTTTAAGGACCAATCCAACATGGTACGACCTAGGTTAGCACAGCTCCTTAAAAACCGGACCAGTGAAAAGGCTGAACAACATATCTGCTGACATCAAGTCCTAATCCTGGACAAAGAATGGCACCCGTCCGCTAGCCCACTCAGTCAGGGACTGAGCGGACTACCCACCTACGCCACGTGGAGGCCGGTGCCGGGTAGGCAGTCAAAAAACAAGAAAGAATAACGGATCCACTCTCATGATGACTACGACCGGACTCAACGTAGCATGCTGGAACGTCCGTACCATGCTCGACAAAGCAGACAGCGGACGCCCTGAACGTCGCTCCGCCCTCATTGCCCATGAATTGCGGAGGTTAAACATCGACATCGCCGCGCTCAGCGAAGTACGCCTTCCGGACGAAGGCAGCCTCCAAGAACTTGGTGCTGGGTACACCCTCTACTGGTCAGGCAGGCCTGCATCAGAAAGACGGCTTTCAGGCGTGGGTTTCATGGTCAAGACATCCATTGCGACTAAGCTGGAAAACCTACCAACGGGCCACTCAGACCGCATCATGTCCATGCGCCTCCCACTGAGACACCAGCAGCACGTCACCCTTCTCAGTGTGTACTCCCCAACCCTCCTGGCAGAGCCTGCTGAAAAGGACAAGTTTTACACTGACCTGCGCAGCCTCCTACAGAGTACCCCTGCAGACGACAAAGTCATCATCCTTGGCGACTTCAACGCCAGAGTGGGCCAGGACTCTGAAGCCTGGAAAGGAGTCCTCGGCAAGCATGGCGTGGGGAACTGCAATGACAATGGCCGCCTACTGTTGGAGTTCTGTGCGGAGCAGCAACTGGTCATCACCAACACTACTTTTCAGCAAAAGGACAGTCGAAAAACCACCTGGATGCATCCTCGCTCCAAACACTGGCACCTTATCGACTATGTCCTAGTGCGTCAGAGGGACCGCAGTGACGTCCTCCTCACCAGAGTGATGCCCAGCGCAGAGTGCCACACTGACCACCGCCTTGTCCGCTTCAAACTCAGGCTCCACTTCAAGCCAAAACCCAAGAAATGGGGGCCCCCCAAGAAAAAGCTTGATGTTGCCAGCCTTCAGCGTGACGATGTGAAAGCTGCCTTTCAGACAGATTTACAGCGCAGGCTCAAAGACACAGCGGACCCAGTAGACTCCTCCCCTGAAACACTTTGGGAACAACTGAAAACTGCTATTGCAAAATCCTCTGCAGAAGTCTTGGGTTTCGCCAGAAAGAAGAACAAAGACTGGTTTGACGAAAACGATGTAGAGATCCAGGAACACCTAGCAAAAAAAAGAGCCGCCCATCAGGCCCACCTAGCCCAGCCTTCCTGCCCTGTGAAGAAGTCTGCCTTCCGCCTCGTCTGCAGCAGTCTTCAGCGCAAGCTCAGAGATCTCCAGAATGAGTGGTGGACCAGACTTGCACAGAGGACCCAGCTTTGTGCTGACAATGGTGACTACAGGGGCTTCTACGAAGCACTGAAAGCAGTGTATGGCCCCAGGCACCTGGTACAAAGTCCCCTGCGAAGCGCGAATGGCCAGGCACTCCTCACAGATAATACCTCCATCTTGAACCGCTGGTCGGAATACTTTCAGAGCCTCTTCAGCGCTGAGCGCACTGTTCAAGAAGCAGTCATCCTACAAATCCCACACCTCCCAGTAAAGGTTGAATTGGACGAACCGCCCACCGCTGAAGAGACCCTCACAGCCATCCACCAGCTCAAGAGTGGCAAAGCAGCAGGCATTGATGGAATACCGCCAGAGATCTGGAAACATGGAGGCACAGCACTGCACAACAAGCTCCATGAGCTCTTTCTCTGCTGCTGGGAGGAAGGAACACTACCAAAAGATCTCCGTGATGCAGTCGTTATCACCCTGTACAAGAACAAAGGTGAGAAGTCTGACTGTTCCAACTATCGGGGAATTACCCTGCTGTCCATTGCTGGGAAAATCCTTGCAAGGCTGCTCCTGAATCGGCTGGTACCTGCCATCGCTGAAGACCACCTCCCAGAGGGCCAGTGTGGCTTCAGAGCAAACAGGAGCACCACCGATATGGTCTTTGTGCTGAGACAGCTACAGGAGAAGTGCCGCGAGCAGAACAAAGGGCTGTACGTAACATTTGTCGACCTAACAAAAGCGTTTGACACTGTGAGCAGGCAAGGCATGTGGCAGATCCTGGAGCGACTTGGCTGTCCCCCAAAGTTCAACATGATTGTCCAGCTACACGAGGACCAGCAAGGCCAGGTCAGACTCAACAATGACCTCTCAGAACCATTCCCTATTCTCAACGGCGTAAAGCAGGGCTGCGTGCTGGCACCGACCCTCTTCACCATCTTTTTTAGCATGATGTTGAAGCAGGCCACAGTGGACCTCGATGATGACGATGCAGTGTACATCAGGTATCGTCTCGATGGCAGCCTGTTCAACCTCAGACGACTGCAGGCCCACACGAAAACCCTAGACCAACTGATTCGTGAGCTGCTTTTTGCTGATGATGCTGCCCTCGTTGCACACACAGAGAGAGCCCTGCAGCGCATCACGTCTTGCTTTGCAGATGCTGCCCAGCTCTTTGGACTCGAGGTCAGTCTGAAAAAGACAGAGGTTCTCCATCAGCCGGCACCCAAGACAGTGTATCGCCCTCCTCACATCACCATTGGCGAGTCTGAACTAAAGTCAGTGCACCAGTTTACTTACCTTGGCTGCGTTATCACGTCGGACGCCAAGCTGGACAAGGAGCTTGACAGCAGGCTGGCAAAAGCGAACAGCGCTTTCGGGCGACTTTTCAAGCGGGTGTGGCACAATCAACAGCTGAAAACAGGCACCAAGATCAGCGTGTACAGAGCTGTGGTCCTCACCACTCTGCTGTATGGTTCCGAGTCCTGGGCCCTCTACCGCAGCCAACTACGACTCCTCGAACGCTTCCACCAGCGCTGCCTGCGTACCATCCTGGGCATTCACTGGAGTGACTATGTCACCAACGTCGAGGTCCTTGAACAGGCTGAAACTGTGAGCATCGAGGCTTTGCTGCTGCGGACACAGCTCCGCTGGGCGGGGCATGTCTCCAGGATGGAGGATCATCGCCTACCAAAGATCACCCTGTTCGGCGAGCTTGCTACTGGACACCGTGACAGAGGGGCACCAAAGAAGAGATACAAAGACTGTCTCAAGAAGTCACTTAGTGCCTGCCAAATCGACCACCACCAGTGGTCTTCGCTTGCTGCGGACCGTGACACCTGGCGCTCCACCATTTACAAGGCAGCTGTCTCCTTTGAGGACTCTCACAAAGCTAGCCTTAAGGACAAGCGGCTCAGGAGAAAAAACAGAGATGCCGCAGCTCAGAACCCTGGCCATACCTTCCCCTGCAGCCACTGCGGTCGAACCTGCCTGTCTCGGATTGGCCTCCGCAGCCACGAACAAGCCTGCAGACGTCGTGGGCAACTCCTATAAAATCTTCGTTCGCGAAGTCAAGCCAAGCAGATACCTGTAAGGGTACTTGAACTGGGACATGGGAGTGTAGGGTGAGGGAGCGAACGGAGTCCGGGGACCGAGAGCAACTGGACAACCCGTCGACTGCGGCCGAATTGGGAGGGGCTGGTGGGACTAGAGCCGTAGAAGAAGGAATGGGGCGCTTGCATTGGTAGAAGCTCCACATCTGAGACCAACGGTCTTCCTCCCAAGCCGCGCAAGTAGTGCAAGTTCTATCAGATGCGCAGCCCGAGCACGGAAAGCAGCGCAAATGTGAATCCGACGGCCACTGGAAGTTGCCGCAGGTGGTACACGTTCTGAGTTGACTACTGCAACCAATCATGCCAACAGAGGATAACCGCGTGGGGTCGGGGCCACGAAGGCCAAGAGAATGACCGTTGTACCGACCGATTACGAAGTCGAAAGAAAAAGGCCAAAACGCCGTAATTCCACGGAAATTGCCCCAGTAAGCAGTAATCGCCGGGCGAGACAATGTCCAAGGCCTTACCTGGCCATCGGGGATGTTCGAAACCGACCAAAACGAATGATAGATACGAATGAATACGGAGGCCGAAAAGGAACGAAACCGACAAAATGGCAGTTAAGTATAGACTTGGAAATAACGCCCTCTCGCGAGAGCAGGAAGGGAGGCTATCCGGAGGAAAGGGAGGCCACTCATGGGATGGGGTAGCTGCTAGCTAGAATTACGTCCTTGGTTGTGCAGCAACACATAACAATTTTGGAGGCTGAAATTGACAGGCTAAGTATACCTTCCTATCAGTAATACCATTGGTAAAGTTTTTGATGAAACAAACAACAGAACAAAGCTGCGTACAAAGCATGATCCATCTGCAAAAACAACAGAACAAAGCTGCGTACAAAGCATGATCCATCTGCAAGAACAACAGAACAAAGCTGCGTACAAAGTATGATCCATCTGCAAGAACAGAACAAAGCTGTGTATAAAGCATGATCCATCTGCAAGAACAGAACAAAGCTACGTATAAAGCATGATCCATCTGCAAGAAGAACAGATTTTCATGAGCCCTCCATCTGCAGGCGTAGTGAAGACAGACAAGGTTTGAACTGGGACAAATCGCAACAAGAGGTTTTTTAATTCAACCTTAATCGGTAGAGAACACTATGTAGAACTCGCACTCAAAAGTACTCAAAAATATCAGCCTTATCCTGCCCATAACAATTAACAAGAATGGCAAAGCCCTCAGGCTTACGTGCATCCGATTCACATGATTAATGACTTTGTGACCTTGACCAAGTGTTATAACGTAAGGAAAGGATTAGCATTTGTACCCATAAAATCCAGGTTTTGGAAGTTGCAAATAGTATTTGAGAAAAACTTTTTTTTGGTAAAAAAATGTCTATTTCTGACCTATTCTTGATCTCTTGTCACCCTTGACCTTTCCGAGGGGACATCCAAATTAGTATGCATAGGAAGGTCTTACCATCAGGTATCTCTGTACCATGTTTTGGTTTGAACTTGTGAATAATATTTGAGAAAACATACGGCTATTTTTAAAAAAAAACTATTTCATGAACTCTTGTGACCCTTGACCTTTTCAATGGGTCACCCAAATTAGAATGAATAAAGGTCTTACCATCAGGTGTCTTTATATCTTTACACCAAGTTTGGGTTTGAAGTTGTCAATAGTGTTTGATTGGTTGTACATTGCTTAATGTCCCGACAGCAACAAGACTTTCTCAGGACGTGCCTGCACTGCTTGTGAAAAAAACCCCAACTAAACAGAATATTGAATGTATGTCGCCAGCCGATCTAATACGCTAAATAAAGCTAAGACAATTTAGCAACACACATCCAATATCAAGAGCTACAGGCAGCGCAGACAGTAGGGAGAGTTTAAAAAAGGAAAATACAGGTGAATGGACCAAGGGTAGACAGAAACACATGCCCCAGAATAGAGGGGAAAACCGACCCTGTGGGGCTGACCAGGGTGACCCTGGGAACTAAAAAGTAGTTAACCCCACCCAAGTCCCCCAGGGCAGACCCAGGTGGGGTATGAATAGTGTTTGAGAAAAAATACAACAGTTTTGTCAAAATATGGCAATTTTTGACCTATTTCCTGATTCCTTGTCACAGGTGCTGGAGTGTTGTTACAGCTGCAGGGCCTCATGAGAATCTATGCCATTTGCTGCAGAAATGGGTTTCATACTCATACTATTTAACCTTCATTATTTATTGTAGATCCATCTGCATGAGGCAAACATTCTCATTAGCCTCTGCAGCCACAGTTAGTTATTGGGGTTTAACGCCAAGCAGGCGACTAATCTGCAGCCACAGTTAGTTATTGGGGTTTAACGCCGAGCAGGCGACTAATCTGCAGCCACAGGGTGCGAGGAGAACCTGTACCTACTGCTGATAGTGATCAGCCTCATTTACATCAACAGACAGCAGCAATCAATCCAGAATATGTGTCCTATGATTTTATTTTTTACCTCTGACACTAAGAATATTCCAGAGACAAGAAAATAAAAAGAAGATTACCTCTAAGTCTAGCAGTGGGTGATTACCTCTAAGTCTAGCAGTGGGTGATTACCTCTAAGTCTAGCAGTGGGTGGCGTTTTCCCGGCGCCCAGTCCAGAATGTGACACAGCTGTCGGCGGCTGACAGTGCGTGTGCGGGACATGCTCAGCCCCACATCAGTGTTGTCGATAGTGGTGAGGAGACGCAGGAGCTCCAGAATGGTGGACAGTGTAGACAGACAGTCCGAGCTGTCCTTGCTGAATGTTTTGTTGATGTGACGCAGCAAGTTGACCAGAGCGCCCGGGTTGGACTCCAGACCACTGTGAGAAAGTCAAAAGAGTGTGAAGATCACCCACAGAAAATACACCTGCAATAAATCATCTTGACACGAAATATCACAGACAGCCAAAGCCTTAGGCATCTGTTATCTCTGCAGGATCATTATTCAAATGTCTGACAGCCTTCCCCAAGCCACAGAGGCTGACAGCCTTCCCCAAGCCACAGAGGCTCATGTCAAACTATTTTGTACATTCCGCAAATTCAAGCAACAGAGAGCCATATTTCCTCAAAAGCCCCCGCAGGCTGTGGGGACGCATGAGGATCTATGTTTCTTGTAGATACCAACTGATTTCCACACACACCTCTCACATTTTGAGGAAGGAAAGATTTCTACAATATCAACACAAACCTCTCACATTTTGAGGAAGGAAAGATTTCTACAATATCAACACAAACCTCTCACATTTTGAGGAAGGAAAGATTTAATAATAATAATAATACATAGTTTTTATATAGCGCCCTTCCCCACGAACAGCAAGCTCGGAGCGCTTTACAGCACAAAAAAAATATTAAAAAGGAGAAAAATTAGAACGCACTCACTCTTTAAATAAACATCTGCTCGCACCATGTAGGCGCATTCCTAACACGAAACACACACACACACACACACACACACACACACACACACACACACACACACACACACACAGCCTATCAACATGGGGAAACAACCAACATTTCCAGGCAGCATATCCAGACTAAGCTAATCTTGATATGTTACCTGGAAAAGATGGGTCTTCAAATTTGTTTTGAAGGTCAACAGGGTAGGGGAAAGACGGACATGCAGTGGAAGTGAGTTCCAGACGTGAGGGGCCTGATAACTGAAAGAATGGGCACCAGCAGTTTTTAGGCTGACTCTGGGCTGAACAAGCAGTTTTTGTGAGCTTGAGCGTAGACTTCTACTAGGATTGTGTGAGGCAAGGGAAGAAGACAGATATGCAGGAAGCGTATTGTCATAGTGTTTGTATGCCAAAGTGGTCAGCTTGTACTCTATTCTCTGTTTGACAGGTAGCCAGTGGAGATGCTTTAGCAGTGGTGTGACATGATCAGTACGTTTTCTGCGAAGGACTAACCGGGCTGCATTATTCTGGATACGCTGAATGCGAGTGAGTTGATCAGATGAGATACCAGCAAGGAGGGAATTACAGTAATCTAGACGGGACAGAATGCAAGAGCATACGAGCTGGGCAGTAGCCTTTTCTGTCAAAAAGCATCTGATCATGCCTATTCTGCGGAGCTCCAGGTAGGAAGTGCGGCAAAGATGGCTAACCTGTTTTTCCATCGATAAACTTGAATCCAGGAATACACCCAGATTTTTTACATCGGATTTGAAAGAAATGTCTTGGCCACCTATGGAAATATGATCACTGCTAGAGGCGGATGTTCTAGCTCGAGTACCAACAAGCATGCTCTCTGTTTTATCATCATTTAACTTGAGTCTGTTGCAAGTCATCTAGTCTTTGACTTCAACTATACACTTCTCCACATTGGAGACAATGGTCTGCAGTTTACCAGGATGGTCAGACTTAGAGATCTGAGTGTCATCAGCATACTTGTGATACTCACAGCTATTCTGGCTGATGATTCGGGAAACTGGTTTAGTGTACAGAGAGAACAGCAGAGGACCCAAAACTGACCCCTGTGGGACATCATACTTCAAAAGCACAGGCTGAGACATGATCCCATTCACACATACAGATTGATATCTTTCAAAAAGGTAAGACCTGAGCCATGACAGCGCTGGACCGGAAATACCAAAAGACACGCGTAGGCGTTCTAAAAGAATCCCATGATCCAGCGTGTCAAACGCCGCAGACAGGTCTAATAATGATAGCAAAGAGACATGTCCGACGTCAGCATGTGTAAGCAGGCTATTGGTAATGTGAAGCAATGCTGTCTCAGTACTGTGATTTCTTCGATATGCAGACTGATACAGTTCAAGTAAATCATTACTACTGAGATGTGACATGAGCTGACTCAGCACAACTTTCTCCAGAATCTTGGAAAGAAAGGGAAGATTAGACACTGATCTATAATTTTTCAGCAAGTTTGCATCCATCCCTGCCTTCTTCAACAATGGAATTACCACAGCCTGCTTAAAATGCCGAGGCACAGACCCTGACTCCAGAGACAAGTTAATAATTCTGGTTATCACACTGACAAGCTCATCAGGGCATAGCTTGAGTATAGAGTTGGGAATGGGGTCAAGGGAACAAGATTTGGTGGGTGAGGAAATAATTAGTTTCTTTACAGTCTCCTCTGTGACAGCAGTAAACTCATGTAACACAGGCCCGTCATATGGTAAATAGGACACAGCATCAGAACAGTTGTCCAGTTCCTGATGGATCGTGCTTATCTTAGAATCAAAATACTGACAAAACTTATCAGGTAAATCATTCATAGGAATGGTATTCGGGAGTACAGGTTCATTTTTCTTTCCAAGAAGTTCATTTGTAAGGCCAAACAGCTGACGACTAGATATGCAGTCTTCAAGTTTGGCACAAACAAAGTCTTTCTTAGCTGCACGCTGTGAGGACTTCAGTGCAGCACGCTGCTTCACAAACATGTCTCTATGTACTGTAAGACCACTACACCTCCACAGTCTCTCAGTGCTTCGAAGCTCACGCTTGGCATCTTTCAGCTCTTTCGTTAGCCAAGGGGCCGGGGGACGTGAGGTTACGCGTCTGGTGGTGAGTGGCGCATGCTTGTTGAGAATGTCAGAGAGTGTACAGTTGTAAGTGTCCAGCAGTTCATGTACTGTGCAGTCTGTCAATACACCGTCACAAGCCACCTTTACATCGGAGCTGAAAACATCTATGTCAATGCGACGAATGTTTCTGGAAGTGATCGAGCGTTTTGTGGAACGAGGCCGAGACGCAAGAACATGAAAGAAAACACTTGCATGATCCGACAACAGCAAATCACACACCTGAACGTCCTGAACAAGAGAGGAGCTCTCCCCTGTGATTAGAAGGTCCAGGGTGTGACCACGTCTGTGAGTCGGCCCCTGCACATGCTGACGCAAGCTACGGTCAGACAGAAGTGAACGCAGACGAAGTGCATCAGGATCAGATGGAACTTCAAAATGAAAATTAAAGTCTCCAACCATAACTAATTCGTGTCTGCTGCTGGAGGCACTGTCCACATAATCTTGGAATTCACTGAAAAATTCGCTTGCGCCGTCCTCCTCGGTAAGGCCGCTTCCTCCTGGGTCTGTTGACGCATGGCTGCACTGATGGGGGGGCTGTGTAAGCCAAGGGATCTCAGGTGTGCACACACATCAGGAGCAGGGACACTGGTAACGGTACTCCGCCATAGTAGCAGTTTCTGTCTGTCATAACACAGTACACGTGTACTGGTAGGACTATGCACAGTGGCTGAGGGAAGGCTACCAAGCACAGTCGGGCTGAGTGAAAACTCAGCTGGCAAGCATGGCTGTACTGTAGAGTGCAGTACAGACAGTATCCACAAGGCCTTCACAAAAATGACAAGTCCAACTGTTCTCACCTCCACTGGAAAATGTCCATAAAAATTACACCAAAATGTCCAGGGATTCATCATGAAGAAGTATGTGATGATCAAAACATCCAAAAGACAATGAAAAACAGATAAAGAACAGAAAATGTCAGAGAGACTGTCCCTCAGCCTGCCAGGCGATTGAACAGTACTCACATATTCCTATTCCATATTTCTACAATATCAACACAAACCTCTCACATTTTGAGGAAGGAAAGATTTCTACAATATCAACATAAACCTCTCACATTTAGAGGAAGGAAAGATTTCTACAATATCAACACAAACCACTCACATTTTGAGGAAAGAAAGATTTCTACAATATCAACAAAAACCTCTCACATTTTGAGGAAGGAAAGATTTCTACAATATCAACACAAACCTCTCACATTTTGAGGAAGGAAAGATTTCTACAATATCAACACAAACCTCTCACATTTTGAGGAAGGAAATATTTCTACAATATCAACACAAACCACTCACATTTTGAGGAAAGAAAGATTTCTATAATATCAACACAAACCTCACATTCTGAGAAAGTAGAATAAATTTCCACAATTTTTACACAAACCACTCACGTTTTGAGAAAGTAGAATATATTTCCTCAATTTCTACACTAACCACTCACGTTTTGAGATAGTAGAATCCATAGTCATGTTCGGTCAGCATGACGAGTGTGCGAACACAGGGCAGAAGTGAGGCGTAAGAATGTGCAGCATTACCGATGTGTTCCAGGAGGGCCGTCACAATTTGCATCATCAAATCTTTTTCAGGCAGTGTGGCGGCAAGCTAAAACACACAGTGTGATTTCAGTACAAAATTCAGAAGATTCAGAAGCATAAAAGTTTGACTTTGTATTTAATTTTATATAAGGAACCCTGGGTCAAAATTAAAGGTATCTAGCAAATTTGTACTTTAACTGATGGAACCCTGAAGTCAAACTTCATTGATTGATTGTACATTGCTTAACGTCCCGACAGCAACAAGACTTTCTCAGGACGTGCCTGCACTGCTTGTAAAAAAAAAAAAAAAAAAACTAAACAGAATATTGAATGAATGTCAACAGCCGGTCCAATACGTTAAATAAACCTACAACATGGGGCCTAAATAAAGCTAAGACCATTTAGCAACACACATCCAATATCAAGAGCTACAGGCAGCGCAGACAGTAGGGAGAGTTTAAAAAAGGCAAATACAGGTGAATGGACCAAGGGTAGACAGAAACACATGCCCCAGAATAGAAGGAAAACCCACCCTGTGGGGCTGACCAGGGTGACCCTGGGAACTAAAAAGTAGTTAACCCCACTCAAGTCCCCCAGGGCAGACCCGGGTGGGGGCGTCAAACTTAATGGTATCTAGCAAATTTGTACTTTAACTTATGGAACCCTGAAGTCAAACTTAATGGTATCTAGCAAATTTGTACTTTAACTGGAACCCTAAAGTCAAACTTAATGGTATCTAGCAAATTTGTACTTTAACTGGAACCCTGAAGTCAAACTTAATGGTATCTAGCAAATTTGTTCTTAAACTGGAACCCTTAAGTCAAACTTAATGGTATCTAGCAAATTTGTACTTTACCTTATGGAACTCTGAAGTCAAACGTAATGGTATCTAGCAAATTTGTACTTTAACTGGAACCCTGAAGTCAAACTTAATGGTATCTAGCACATTTGTACTTTAACTGGAACCCTGATGTCAAACTTAATGGTATCTAGCACATTTGTACTTTAAATGGATTGATTGATTGATTGTACATTGCTTAACGTCCTGACAGCAACAAGGCTTTCTCAGGATGTGCCTGCACTGCTTGTGAAAAAAAAAAAAAACAACAGAATATTGAATGTATGTCACCAGCCGGTCCAATATGTTAAATAAACCTACAACATGGGGCCTAAATAAAGCCAAGACCATTTAGTAACACACATCCAATATCAAGAGCTACAGGCAGTGCAGAGAGGAGGGAGAGTTTAAAAAGGAAAATACAGGTGACTGAACCAAGGGTAGACAGAAATACATGCCCCAGAATAGAGAAGAAAACCCACCCTGTGGGGCTGACCAGGGTGACCCTGGGAACCAAAAAGTAGTTAACCCCACCCAAGTCCCCCAGGGCAGACCTGGGTGGGGGTGTACTTTAACTGGAACCCTGAAGTCAAACTTAATGGTATCTAGCAAATTTGTACTTTACCTTATGGAACCCCATGAGTTGTCCTCTGAAGATTACCATATGTTCACACATGTAGCTTACAAGACAAATTGACCCTGATAATCTATACACTGCCAGAATAGCTCGGCACTAGACTGACTGCGATATGTAGTGCCGGAATAGCTTAGCAACAAACTGGCGGTGATAATTTATACACATATGCCGGACAAGCTTGGCACTCAACTATCATGGCTGATCAACACCTTATCTCAGGGTTGGAAGAATCAACCTCTTGCCGATACTGCTCCACAATACCACGGGTAGCTATCCATCTTTTCCTCCCACCACGGGCAGCTATCCATCTTTTCCTTCCACTGCTCATTGCTGTATTGATGATATTGTTCCACAATACCATAGGTAGCTATCCATCTTTTCCATCCACCACTCTATTGATGATATTGTCCCACAATACCACAGGTAGCTATCCATCTCTTCCTTCCACCACTGTATTATTGATGATATTGTCCCACAATACCATAGGTAGCTATCCATCTTTTCCTTCCACCACTGTATTGATGATATTGTCCCACAATACCACAGGTAGCTATCCATCTTTTCCTTCCACCACTGTATTGATGATATTGTCCCACAATACCACAGGTAGCACGCCTTTACCATAGCTGACAATTAGTTCGCTTCCAGCTACCAGAGAGATAAGGCGCCGCGAGGTCAAATTCCACTCTCGCGCGCTCATTCTATTTATATCACACTTGCTACTGTGTGGTACACGGCGTGACCCACGCTTTGCCGCTATAACTACTACCTACTGGTTTGTATTCATAACACAATCATCTCTGCCTAAAGTGACTGTTGTGGAAGCAACATCGTTCAAAAGATGAAATTCTCACCTACACACTGATACCAAACATGACAACATTACGACTTGCACTTGTGTAGCAGGTCATGGTGAAAATAAAGAGAACGGGAATTTGTTGATGTACGAGAACGAGAATTTATTGTGAAATTAACAAAGTTCCCACAGCCATAACACAAAGACGCCACTTTTCCCAGTGAAACACACTTACATGCATAAGGGTTAGCATGCCTACAGTATGTATCACTTAATGGATTTTGGTTCAATGGTGGGGGGACGGAGGCAGGAGGTTAATTAATGAGGTCACTGACAGGTGTCGACAGACAAGTTCCAGACATCCGCCTTGGTGTACACTCCCGGAATTGTGGAAAGAGAGGGCTTAGTTACACGGATACTACTGAGGAGATAGCCACGTTTCTTTCTTGGGAAATAGTGTAACACTAACAGTCAACCTTGTAAATGTACTTTTGATTTAACTTTTGCTCATGAATGGAGTTAGTTAGTTAGTTATTTGGGTTTAACGCCGAGCAGGCGACTAAGGCCATCTCACGGCGGGATGGGTAAAAATCTGGTCAGCCAGACTAAAAGTGAGGTCTTAAGACAAGATGTAAATATAGATTAAAAATCTCAGGCTAAAATGTCGCACATGTCTGGAAAAGAAACGTCTACAGACTCTCAAAAAGGGCAAATAAAAAAATTCACATAGTCTATGAATGCTCAGATCTTGTTAAAAATATTGCATTCTCTCAAAAAATTGAAGATTTTGTCCGGGGGAACATCCCGGAACAAAACCTTCAAGGAGTCTGGTGTGAAGTGTTTATATCTGGTGTCAATTAGGTCAGCACAATACAGCAAAAAGTGTCGAACAGAAAACTGCTCATCACAGGCAAAACACCATGGACGCTCATCCTGTTTAAGTAAGTAAGAGTGCGTAACATATGTGTGCCCGATGTGGAGCCGAGCAAGGACAGTCTCCTCACGGCGGCTGCCGCAGCGGAAAGGTAGACTGTCAGACAACTTAGGAAGAGCTTCATGAAGCTTGTTCCCTTCCTCTTGTCCCACTCGGACTGCCACTCGCGGGCTATGTACGCACTAATAACAGGTTTAAAATCACTATAGACAGTCTGTGTGTCAGGGACAGGGTCACTGCGGGCACTGTTGGCAGCAGAATCTGCGATTCTGTTGCCTTCGATGCCCACATGGCCTGGGACCCAAATAAAAATGATGTCATAATATTCCTTCATCAAGTCCGCGTAGAGCTCTCTAATCTGCACCAGCAGTGGATGGTCTGTTCCCGCGCCCTGAAGGGCCTGCAGGGCAGAAAGAGAGTCAGACAGAATCAGGAAGTTCCTTTCCCGAGACTGATAGGCATGCTTGAGTGCTAGCAGAATGGCCTGCAGTTCTGCACTAAATACAGAGGAATGGTCAGGGAGACGGAGCTTAAATGGGCGTCTAGGATGGCGAGAGGACACTGCAGCCGCAGCCACTCTTCCATCCTCAGACTTGGACCCATCCGTATAAAGACGACAATAGCCAGGTAAAATTGAAAGGAGTTCATTGAGGCTCTGTTGGTATATGGCTGGTGGAGTACAATCCTTCTTGTGGGCAGTCAAGTCCAGCAAGATGTCAGGAACTGGTAGTAGCCAGGGTGGAGTGACGTGTTGCAGAGATTCCGAAACTTTGTCCAGGTCCACTCCGGCCGCCTGCAGATGAGGTCTGACATGGAAGGAAAGTGGACGGACAGCTCCCGGATGGGCATCGTAAATCTCTGCAAACGACGGGTTAAAAACACAATCATAGGCAGGATTTTCTGGATGGGCCTTCAGCTTCAGAACGTAGCTGAGCATGAGGCGGATGCGGCGGAGCCTGAGAGAAGGCTCCCCTGCCTCTGCATACAGACTAGGAACTGGAGATGTCCTGAAGGCTCCCAGACATATGCGCAGACCTTGATGGTGAATTGTGTTCAGACGCTGCAGAACAGACTTGGAAGCCGAGCCATATACCACAGAGCCGTAATCCAGTTTGGACCGAACAAGGGCCCGGTACAGTCGAAGTAAGACGATGCAGTCTGCACCCCAGTCAGTACAACCAACGACACGAAGAATGTCGAGGGCCTTCCGACAAGAGGTTCTAAGGTAGTTAACATGGTTGCAGAAGGTCAATCTTTTGTCAAAGATGACCCCCAAAAACTTAGCCTCTTCAGCCACCTTAATTGGCACTCCAGCAATGCTCAGGCTAGGTTCTGGAAAAAATTTCGTCTGGTTAGTAAAATGCACACAGACTGTCTTGGAGGGCGAGAATCTGAATCCATTGAGAGACACCCACCCCTGGATGCGATCAACGCACAGCTGCAAGCGCCTCTCAAGGGATGCAAGTCCTCGACCTCGTGCACACAAAGCAAAGTCGTCCACAAACAAAGAGCATTCAGAATCATCCTTGACGGCCTTTACAATGTTATTTATTTTAATGCTAAATAAAACAGGAGATAGAATACTGCCCTGCGGGACACCCATCTCTTGTTCAAAGGAGTCGGAGATTGATTGATTGTACATTGCTTAACGTCCCGACAGCAACAAGGCTTTCTCAGGACGTGCCTGCACTGCTTGTGAAAAAAAAAACTAAACAGAACATTGAATGCATGTCGCCAGCCGGTCAAATACATTAAATAAACCTAACACATGGGGCCTAAATAAAGCTAAGACCATTTAGCAACACACATCCAATATCAAGAGCTACAGGCAGTGCAGACAGTAGGGAGAGTTTTAAAAAGGCAAATACAGGTGAATGGACAAAGGGTAGACAGAAACACATGCCCCAGAATAGAGAGAAAAACCCACCCTGTGGGGCTGACCAGGGTGACCCTGGGAACTAAAAAATACCTAACCCCACCCAAGTCCCCCAGGGCAGACCCGGGTGGGGCAAAGGAGTCGGAGAGGGTGGAGCCCACACGGACATGGAACGACCTGTTGGACAAAAAATTGTGAATAAAAACGGGCAGATGCCCTTTAAAACCCATGTCCGACAAATCAGACATTATACCATGCTTCCAGGTAGTGTCATATGCCTTTTCAAGATCAAAGAAAATTGCATAGACATGCTGCTTGTTAACAAAAGCATCTCGGATAAAAGACTCAAAGCGGACTAGATGGTCAGTTGTACTACGGAAGCGCCGGAAACCGCACTGGAGGTCTGTGATGAGACCCTGTGACTCAAGATGCCACACCAGTCGGGCGTTGACCAAGCGTTCCATAGTTTTACATAAACATGATGTCAAAGCTATTGGCCGGTAGTTGCCCGGGTTGGAAGGATCCTTACCCGGCTTGGGAATTGGCACAACCACAGCCTGGCGCCAAGATGGCGGAAAATGACCGGTTATCCAGATATGGTTAAAGGCCTTGAGAAGTACAAGGAGTAAATCCTCAGGCAGATGTGTTATGAGCTGATAATGGATGGTATCTAATCCAGCAGCAGAGTCAGTACATTTCTGCATGGCTTGCTGCAATTCTGAAAACGTAAAAGGGGCATTATAGTCTTCCAAGTTATCCGATATAAAATCACAAGCACAAGATTCTCGCTTCTCCTTCTCTCTCTGGAAGAAAGGTGAATAATGCTCTGTTGAAGAATTATGGGCAATGGTGGAGGCAAGCAAATTGGCCACAGCCTTTTTATCTGTGACCAAACTGGCACCATCTCTAAGATGGCCGACAGAAGCCGAGCCACCCCTGCCCCTAATTCTTCGAACAGCCTTCCAGACTTTTTGGGACGGAGTCCTAGAAGATAAAGATGAGACGAAGCGTCTCCAGGAAGCACGGCGTTCACGTTTAAAAATATAACGGGCTTTCGCCCGCT
The DNA here is from genome assembly GCA_036245525.1 of Semisulcospira habei. Classification (NCBI taxonomy): domain Eukaryota; kingdom Metazoa; phylum Mollusca; class Gastropoda; family Semisulcospiridae; genus Semisulcospira; species Semisulcospira habei. Next base: position 146,362,183 of record BTPG01000002.1, on the reverse strand, counting down.
GTCTTTTAAAGGTTAAAATATTTGCTTGCGATGGATTACGAAATGCACGTCGCTGAGCAGATTTGCGCATTGTTTGGGCCTTGCGGCACTCTTCATTGAACCATGGTACTCTCGGCTTCCGAGGGAGTGATGTGGAAGTTCTAGGGATGGTTTCACCTGCAACCTCCAACAAAATAGAAGTAAAACAAGAAACAGGTTCTTCAGCTGACATGATCACCTCCTCTGTAAGACGAGACTGACAGAGAGAGGCAAACAGAGACCAGTTAGCTTTCTTGAGATTCCAGCGCCCCACCGGCGAATCCTCCTCACAGCTGACCGATGACAGGACTACTGGGAAGTGGTCACTACCACACAGGTCGTCGTGAACCTTCCAGTCAAAGTCCAGCATGAGAGAAGGATCACACACAGTGAGGTCTAGAACAGAACTAGATCCGGAACCTGAGTTAGAGTATGTAGGTGAGCCATCGTTAAAGACACATAGGTTAAGTTGAGAAAAAACATCTTCTAACATCTGACCTCTGCCATCATAGTGGTCACTACCCCAAAGGTGAGCATGACCGTTAAAATCCCCCATGAGAATAAAGGGAGGGGGCAGTTGATCTACTAAGTGAAAAATATCATTGCTACAGACCCGCAGTGATGGTGGCAGGTAAATACTGCATATGGTTATGGTCTTTTTTAAGGTAACCCGAGCAGCGACAGCCTGAAGACAGGTGTCGATGCTAACGGGGCTACATAAAATTTGGCTACTAATGAGAAGAGCCGCTCCACCCGAGCGCCTCTCCGAATCAGAGCCTTTATGTATAACATTAAAACCATTAAAAGACACAGGGTCAGAAGTCTTCAGGTAAGTCTCCTGAAGAGATATGACTGAGGGGTTATAGAACTTGACTAAAAGACGTAATTCCTCAAAGTTAGCTCGAAAGCCACGACAATTCCACTGAAGCAAAGAGTCCATGATTAAGTCTGATCTGGGGGTAAGGAGTTTTTCCCCCCTTTTTCCTTTACCTTGGAAGGAGTTGAAGAAACAGAGGGGGGCCGGCTCCCGGGCCTCCTCTGGTTCTTCGGAGAGGAAGGGGGTGGAGCTGCCGCAGCATCAGCAACAACAACTTCCACTCCCTCCATCCGCTCCTCCAGTGCAGCATATTTGTTTTGAAGGGGCACATCTGTGTTCCCCTTCTGGGCCCGTGCGCACAGAGGTCCCATAGATTTCTTAGACTTCTGGTCCTGGGCAGCGTTCCTGCCGCTAGAGTTAGCGGCCTTAGAAGGCTGACCAGAGCCAGAAGCCTTTGGAGTTGACTGACTAACAGGTTTGGGTGGGGGCTGAGGCTTAGGGGCAACAGAAGGCGGCACAACCGGACCGGCAGTGTCCGCCTTCTGCGTTCCCTGGCTCCTTGTCACCACCGGAGGAGGGTTACTCTCCAGGGGCGAGATGAGCCGAGGCTCCGCCCCCAACCAAGAAGTTGGGGTCTGACATGAAAAGTCTTTGGTGGGGCGCTTGCCTGCCACCGCTACACTAAAAGTATACACTGAGGTGTTAGAGGTTGGGGCAGCCGCAGCTGCACCAGGGCCTTCAACCAGTTTTTTGGCATCCAGAAAGGACAGCCCCTTCTCCACACGCACCTGCTGAATCTTGCACTCGGATATCCAACGAGGGCATTTCTTATCCGAAGCCATATGCGCCCCCTGGCAATTCACACACAGGGGGGTGGCTGTGCAGGACTCAGCAGAGTGTCCGGGCCTAGTGCAACGGGCGCATGAAGCCTCTGCCTGACGGCATGTCTTCTGCCCATGGCCATACTTTTGGCACTTAAAGCACCGGAGGGGAAGAGGGACGTACTTTTTCACTCTCAGGGAGTAGTAACCTCCCCAGATGGTAGTAGGAGGGGTGGGGGTGCCAAACGTCAGGATGATGGTAGGGAGACGGATCTCCCCACCACCTCGCTTGGAAGCGAAGCGCCTGACGCAAGTCACCCCCTGAGACTTAAGGTTCCTTACAAGTTCATCTTCTGACAGTTCTGCCAAAGCTTGATCTTTGATTACGCCTCTTGACGAATTCATAGTTTTGTGGGGTGTGACTTCCACAGGAGTGTCTCCGATGGAAGAGAGCCCCAGTAGCCCGCTGGAGTGTGCCCGAGTACGGCACTCCACCAGCAAGTCACCAGACCTGAAGCGCTGGGCGTCAGGCCTGCCAACACGGCTCCTGAGGGTCTCCCCCACCAGAAAAGGATCATCATCATCATCATCAGTCCCTTGCCCGAACTGGGCGTTGGGGGGACTGAAAGGCAGCAGCAACAGACAGTGCTCTCCACTGAGTTCTATTTTGGGCGGTGGCAAGCAAGTCTGGCATCTCGAGTTCGGTCCATTCTTTTATGTTTGCGACCCAACTCTTTCTCTGACGACCTCGCCGACGACTTCAGAAAAGGATGCAGCTTGGTAACTGGTTTCTCCTTCACCTTGCTATGGACAATGAGGAAGCGAGGCCATACAGCCGACGCCTGAGGCGTCGCTTCCTCACAGTCTGAATCACTGTCATGTGCAATGTCGGTGTCTATGCGCCGTTTCTGTGCTAGTTTTGGTTTTTTGGTTTTATCCATATTATATTAGTAGAGATATTCATCCCCCGGGGGTCCCCGCCCGCCACCGAGCCCAACAAGGGAAAGTGCAACTGTCGGCGGGTCTCCAGCCGACGCACAATGGAGACTGCCCGAAAGATATACTCAAGGGGGTAAGCCCGATTGAACCGTTTGAGCCACCGCCTTCTATCACACCGTTGAATGCAGGGGAATACTGGCGTAAAGCACCTAATCAGCAGCAGAAGCTATAGCATGGTGCTCCGTATAGCAACCCGCATGTCAACAGTGGGATATGGCTCAACGTGACAAGAGCCGATTGACTAGGCCGGTACGACTAGCCTCCAGTTTAGGTAGAAGTCAAGGCCGAAGTGGAGTGTTGGCACCAGTGAGCCGCAGCCCAAAGGGAACCTCAGCCACCAGGATCCTCTTCTCCCCCGACACGGGTCTCCAAGCACGGCAAACACTTGGGATCCAAAGGACCAAAAAGTCACGAGTATTTTTAAGGACCAATCCAACATGGTACGACCTAGGTTAGCACAGCTCCTTAAAAACCGGACCAGTGAAAAGGCTGAACAACATATCTGCTGACATCAAGTCCTAATCCTGGACAAAGATGGCACCCGTCCGCTAGCCAACTCAGTCAGGGACTGAGCGGACTACCCACCTACGCCACGTGGAGGCCGGTGCCGGGTAGGCTGCTCATGAATGGAGTCTGATGAAACGCGTAGTCTGTGTACACACAGGTGTGTTCCATGCAATGAGAGTAAATGCATTGTGCAGAATATGTGGCGAGAGATCACAAAAGAAATACACGGATAAAAAGTCATTTCTTTGTATCAATTATGAACACTTAATCCACAAGTGTTATGGAATTAATATCCAGGAAGACAAAGACATGATGCACTCCAAAACAATGTGTAGGAGTTGCTATAGTCAGATGAAATGGATAGACTCGACTGGAACACGCGTGTCCGAGGAGACAACGCGAAATGCGGCGTCTGATATTGCCTCATCACAACACATTTGGACCATGTTCGATCCAAATATGAGTGTTGAAGAATGTGTCGCGTGTGTTCACTTCATGCAGCTAGGTAAAGGAGGATGACCAGCGAAGCGGGGTTCGCGGCATGGAAAGAAACGATCGTTTCGATCCGCGGAATGTGACACTCATAACACTGACACTAATAACAGCACTAATGAAGGTGATAGTGGTATACAAGTTTTCATTCCGCCGACGTCTACTCCCCGTAAAACGCCATGCACAGTCGATGCTCAAACGTCGCCGTTACAAAGAGTGTGGACCCCATCTCCACCAGCAAAGCGGACGCATGAAATAGCCATTTCCCCCATTGAAAAAACGGGTGTCGATATCGCCACATCTCCACATATAAAATGACCCAGCCTTCGACCTATCCAGGAACTGCAGATGCCACTGACAAAGGAGGAAGAAAAATATCAGACGGCACCGAATTGCACAATGCTTAATGAATCAGCTGATGCCACAATTCGTTGCAAGACTGGAGGACAGCCTTTGTATTTTATGCATACCCAAACCAAGAAAACCAACAACAGTGGCATCATCGGCCGTAATACAAAGAAGGTCGAAGGTGCTAGCCCATGCTAGAGCGAATATGTCTGGCGGATCAGAGGTGGACGAAGCTGAACAAATAGCTGACGAGTTAAGACGAGAAAGAAATGAAAAAATGACTGCAATATTAGACAGAGCAGGCCATAGGCGATCCGTGTATGTCTGTAGAAAACAGGGTATTGCGCTGAGAACCAATCTAGGATTTAGCTGGTCCAAGTACAGAACATATAAACGCTTCATCAGAAGTATTGGTGTCAACCTTGAAAGTGAAAGAAAAGAAAGGCAGGCCCAGAAGGAAGTGCTCCGTGGCAGAGTGACCATTGAACAAAAGTATCTGACCTTTGAAAACAAAGTCACAAATAAGAAGGAAAGCCAGAAAACGCTTGTCGCATACATAGAAGACCTCACACATTTTGTTCCTGAACTGCTTGACAAGTATGACGCTGCAAATCTTCTTGAATGGCATGAACAAATACCAAAAGATGAAATTTGGATAAAACTAGGAGGAGATCATGGCGGTAACAGTTATAAAACAAAACCCTAACTCTAAACACAATACATTTTTGGTGTGTATGGCTAACTGTAAAGACAGTCATGAAAATCTTCAAACAATTTTGCAGCCGTTTAAAAAGCAGGTGTCAGTTCTCCAAACCATGAAATGGAAAGAAAAACAGATACGTGTATTTCTGTTTGGAGATTATGATTTTCTCGTCAAACGTTTTGGTCTCTCAGGAGCACAAGGGGTCCACCCTCGTCTCTGGTGCACTGCTTCGAAAAGTCAGCTACAAAGAGCTCCACATGAGCGAGTACAAGTGAAACAAAGAACTCTGAACAACATCAAGAGAGATTACAGGCGATATATTCATGCAGGAGGAGACAAAAAGAATGCCAAGGGTTACAACAATGTTGTACATGAACCAATCTTTTGATGTTGATATTTTGCAAACGGCACCACCATACCTCCATCTTAGGAATAGCAAAAAAACATTCCCTCCTAGAGCAAGAATGCCATGAACTTGATAAAGCCATTGCTGAAAGACTGGCCGAGGAAAAGGAGGCACATGATGGAAACACACATTTTGAAAAGTACATTTCAGAAGTAAGAGTCATCAAAGAACTGGAAAAAAGAAAACAGCTGACTGAGGGTATTGCAGTGTTGAGTGACAAGAGAAACAATGAGAGTGCGAAGAATTTTGATGAACGACGTGAGCAGAAGATGCAGCGGGTAGCAGAATTCGAGGACAAAATAGAAGCTCTGAGAGAAGAGACAAAGTTGCCATTTCTGTGCGGGCCTGTCACTTCTGGCCTTGACGAAGCACTTAAGAGGAATAAGATATTCATGCAAGCATACCATGGCCGTTCGTTTGTTGGCAACCACTGCCACCGTTACTTCAAGTATGATGTGTTCACTGATGTTGGTGACAGTGTTATCAGCAATACCATGAAGCTGACAGATGATCCTAAACTTCATGCAGCAGCGCATGACATATCCTTAAAGTTCAGAATTCTGAACGACCTTTACTCACAAGTTCATGCTAATGTTTCTCACAAAATGCCAGTGAAGAGCAAGAATGAATCAATGCAAGACATCAATGACAAGATTGCAAACTACATGCGTTTTTTTCGAAGTACTTTTCCAGCCAGTAGCATCATTCCAAAACAACATATCCTGGAATGTCACTGCGTTGAATTTATGACTAAGTGGGGATTTGGTTTGGCACTTCATGGTGAGCAGGGAGGTGAAGAGAGTCACGCTACCATTAACATTCTAAAGAGCAGGACATTTGGCTTGCAGACAGAGGAGGAAAAACTCAGACTGCTCATGACCGAGCACATGACACTTGTGTCACCCGTCCTCCACTCCGTCATTCCTCCAGTAGTCAAACAGAAAAAAATTCTCGCATAGACGGCGCCGGAGTTGTGTATCTGTGAACAGAAACTCGGTATTCGGTTCTTATGTCAGGTGTGTCAGAAAATGTGTTAAACCTCAAGGTATGTTTTAAAACACTGTTGAATATTGTGACCTGTTATGGACTGATCGGATTTCGGGATGGCAATAGCAGTCTGTGGAGTACCGAGATGGCTGTGGGCGAGAAATGCCAGAACACGCGACCTGTCAGTGACCTCATTAACCACCCTTCTGCTTCCGTCCCCCACCATGAAACCAAAATCCGGTAAGTGATACTTACTGTAGGCATGCTGACCCTTATGCATGCAAGTGTGTTTCGTTGGGAAAAGTGGCGTCTTCGTGTTATGGCTGTGGGAACTTTGTCAATTTCACAACAAACACCGACATCGTACATTAACAAATTCTTGTTCCCTTTATTTTCACCATAACCTGCTACACAAGTGTAAGTCGTAATGTTGTCATGTTTGGTATCAGTGTGTAGGTGAGAATTTCAACTTTTGAACGATGTTGCTTCCACAACAGTCACTTTAGGCAGAGATGTGTTATGAATACAAACCAGTAGGTAGTTGTTATAGCGGCAGAGCGCCAGTCACGCCGTGTACCGCGCAGTAGCAAGTGTGATATAAATAGAATGAGCACGCGAGAGTGGAATTTGACCTCGCGGCAGCCTTATCTCTCTGGCAGCTGGAAGCGAACTAAGTGCTAGGCGCCAGCACTGGCTGGTAAAGCTGTGGTAGCTATCCATCTTTACCTTCCACTGCTCACTGCGATATTGATGATATTGTCCCACAATACCAGAGGTAGCTATCCATCTTTTCCTTCCACCATGGGTAGCTATCCATCTTTTCCTTCCACCACTGTATTGATGATATTGTCCCACAATACCAGAGGTAGCTATCCATCTTTTCTTTCCACTGCTCACCGCTGTATTGATGATATTGTTCCACAATACCACGGGTAGCTATCCATCTTTTCCTTCCACCATAGGTAGCTACCCATCTTTTCCTTCCACCATGGGTAGCTATCCATCTTTTCTTTCCACCGCTGTATTGATGATACTGTTCCACAATACCACAGGTAGCTACCCATCTTTTACTTTCACCGCTGTATTGATGATATTGTCCCACAATACCATGGGTAGCTACCCATCTTTTCCTTCCACTGCTCACTGCTGTATTGATGATATTGTTCCACAATACCACGGGTAGCTATCCATCTTTTCCTTCCACCGCTGTATTGATGATATTGTCCCACAATACCATGGGTAGTTATCCATCTTTTCCTTCCACTGATCACCGCTGTATTGTTCCACAATACCACGGATAGCTACCCATCTTTTCCACCCAGTTGAATTTGAAAATAGTATTGGAGAAGAAACATTTTGTATGAAAATAAGGATATTTTTCCGATTTCTAGACCTCTTGTGACCTTTAACCTTTTTGAGGGGTCATCCAAATTAGTATGCATAGAAAGGTCTTCTATCTATCTATCTATATCCCGTATTCTTGCCGACCGTTGGGGCACCACTGATGACTTGGCAACCAGCTCCCTTCATTCCTCTCTGTTCTCTGCCATTCTTAGCGTATCACCCAGCCTCAGTCCTGTCCACTCTGAGATATTGTCCTCCCATCTTTTCCTCTGTCTTCCTCTCCTTCGTCCTCCTTGCACAGTGCCTTGCAGGATTGTTTTGGCAAGCCCTGCTGAATGCATGACATGCCCATACCACTTCAGTTTGCGTTTTTCATAATGGCTAATAGGTCTTCATAGGGCCCGATGGCTTGCCTGATTCTGCTTCCCACTTCCTCGTTCGTGATGTGATCTCTATATGAAATGCCAATCAGCCTTCGAAAACATATCATATCAGTGGCTTGTATCCTCTTTTCAAGGTCTTTCTCTTGAAAGGAGAAAGGTCTTACCATCATGTATATTTGTACCAAGTTTGAGGGGAGCTGGGTGGTTTTTTGGTAGAGTGTTTGACTCTAGTCTAAAGGGATGCGGATTCGAATTCAGCTGGTGGACAAAAGATGTTAAGCCCTTAGCATTCTGTACCAAGTTTGAGTTTGAAGCTGAAGATAATATCTGAGAGAAAACCCGATTCCGATTGTACATTGCTTAACGTCCCGACAGCAACAAGGCTTTCTCAGGACGTGCCTGCACTGCTTGTGAAAAAAAAAAAAAAAAAACAGAACATTGAATGTATGTCGCCAGCCGGTCAAATACGTTAAATAAACCTAACACATGGGGCTAAATAAAGCTAAGACCATTTAGCAACACACATCCAATATCAAGAGCTCCAGGCAGTGCAGACAGTAGGGAGAGTTTTTAAAAGGCAAATACAGGTGAATGGGCAAAGGGTAGACAGAAACACATGCCCCAGAATAGAGAGAAAAACCCACCCTGTGGGGCTGACCAGGGTGACCCTGGGAACTAAAAAATACCTAACCCCACCCAAGTCCCCCAGGGCAGACCCGGGTGGGGGGACACTAGATGGACGACCCCTGGCATCTTGCTATTGCATATGAACGAAAAAATGAAAAGTGAAATGAAAGGTGAAATGAAAGGTGAAATGAAAGGTGAAATGAAAGAAGATCCCAAAGAAAAGAATGTCACCTGTTCATGCAGTGTCAAGCTGGTGTCTGTTCCCACCAGGGTGATTTCCTGATCACACAGACTCTGTAGCACCGACTGTAAACAAGAAATGTCACAGATCAATCTGACCGTAAACAAGAAATGTCACAGATCAATCTGACCGTAAACAAGAAATGTCACAGATCAATCTGACCGTAAGCAAGAAATGTCACAGATCAATCTGACTGTAAACAAGAAATGTCACAGATCAATCTGACCGTAAACAAGAAATGTCACAGATCAATCTGACCGTAAACAAGAAATGTCACAGATCAATCTGACTGTAAACAAGAAATGTCACAGATGGAAATCTCACTGCACACAATAACAAAGCAAGGAGGTAGCAACAGTTAACCCATATAAGCCCACAACCGCATTTTTGGAGGAATCCCCTAACAACCATGTGCCAGTTGCAGGAGATGTATTGACCATGATAATTCAAGGGTAGTGCCAGATTAGCTTGGCACCTTCAGGTTCCAAGCTAATCTGGTACTACCCTTGAATTATCATGGTCAAGCCATCTGCAGCTGTAGTGTGTTGGGGTTGAATGGGTTAAGCCCCTTTACAATCACAGCACAATGAACAGTGCCTCAACAGATGAACAACACCTCAACAGATGAACAATGCCTCAACGGATGAACAAAGCCTTAACGGATGAACAATGCCTCAACGGATGAACAATGCCTTAACGGATGAACAACACCTCAACGGATGAACAACGCCTTAAAGGATGAACAATGCTTGAACAATGCCTCAACGGATGAACAATGCCTCAACGGATGAACAACGCCTTAACGGATGAACAACACCTCAACGGATGAACAACGCCTTAAAGGATGAACAACGCTTCAACAGATGAACAACGCCTCAACGGATGAACAAAGCCTTAACAGATGAACAACACCTCAACGGATGAACAACACCTCAACGGATGAACAACGCCTCAACGGATGAACAACGCCTCAACGGATGAACAATGCCTCAACGGATGAACAACACTTCAACAGCTGAACAATGCCTCAACGGATGAACAACGCCTCAAAGGATGAACAACGCCTCAAGGGATGAACAACGCTTCAACGGATAAACAACGCCTCAACGGATGAGCAACACCTCAACGGATGAACAACACCTCAATGGATGAAGCTGTATTTAGCGACATTCCAAATAAGAGATCAGCAGTCACTATAGTAAAGACCAAGATCAGCAGTCACTATAGTAAAGACCTGGCCATAGCTGCAGCCACCTAAATGTCGGGCTTCAAGTCACAAGTGATACTTTGTACCCTTCAAGACTTCTCATGCCAGAGTACCTATCTCTTCACACCACTTTTTTGTTGTTGCAAAGAAGGGGATTGTCAAAACAGGTTCTACTGCAGCATGAGGCTCCTGCGGGAAGCGACATGGGACAATGCCTCTGGCTGGCTTCACTCGTAACAAAATCCACGCATTTCAAACAGGCAAGATTTCCTAGAGAGACCTTATTCTTATTTCCAGCACTTAAAGCAAGCCAGATTTCCTCCAGAGATTGGCTGACCTTCCAAACAATATCCAGCACTTAAAGCAAGCCAGATTTCCTAAAGAGATTGGCTGACCTTCCAAACAATATCCAGCATATCAAGCAAGCCAGATTTCATACAGAGATTGGCTGACCTTCTTGACAATATCCAGCATATCAAGCAAGCCAGATTTCCTACAGAGATTGGCTGACCTTCCAAACAGTATCCAGCATATCAAGCAAGCCAGATTTCCTACAGAGATTGGCTGACCTTCTAAACAATATCCAGCATATCAAGGAAGCCAGATTTCCTACAGTGATTGGCTGACCTTCTTGACAATATCCAGCATATCAAGCAAGTCAGATTTCCTACAGAGATTGGCTGACCTTATTATGAACAATATCCAGCATATCAAGCAAGCCAGATTTCCTACAGAGATTGACTGACCTTTTAAACAATATCCAGCATATCATGCAAGCCAGATTTCCTACAGAGATTGGCTGACCTTATTCTGAACAATATCCACACATATCAAGCCAGCAAGATTTCCTACAGAGTTTGGCTGACCAACTTAACAATATCACGCATATCAAGCAAGCCAGATTTCCTGCAGAGATTGGCTGACCTTATTCTAAACAATATCCAGCATATCATGCAAGCCAGATTTCCTACAGAGATTAGCTGACCTTATTATGAACAATATCTACACATTTAAAGCAAGCCTGATTTCCTACAGAGATTGGCTGACCTTATTTTGAACAATATCCACACATATCAAGCAAGCTAGATTTCCTACAGAGACTGGCTGACCTTAACAATATCCAGCATATTAAGCAAGCCAGATTTCCTACAGAGATTGGCTGACCTCATTCTTAACAATATCCGCACATCTCAAGCAGGCCTGATTTCCTACAGAGATTGGCTGACCTCATTCTTAACAATATCCACGCATCTCAAGACAGTCAGATTTTGTACAGGGACAATGTTTTCAGACATTATTTGTAGTAGCTGGCAGACATGGTAACCCCCTGCTTGTGACCAACAATGCAGGTCCTGGGAAAGGACGTATTTATACACATTTTCCGCTGCAGGTATCAGTAATAGACAATGGGTTAAAGGAGACAGGAAGTGTGAAAAGTACTCACCACGATAGCTTCCTGAGCCTGTATGTGCTGTGGTCGAGATGACACAAGATTCATGGTGTGAACCAGCATGGGCAGTAAAAACTTGTACTTCTCCTCTGGAGATCTGTGGAATACAGTCACCTTTAGCCGCTATAGGTTACAGGTAGTACCAGAGTACATTCACCTTTAGCCACAATAATTCACAGGTAGTACCAGAGTACATTCACCATTAGCCACTATAGGTTACATGTAGTACCAGAGTACATTCACCTTTAGCCACAATAAGTCACAGGTAGTACCAGAGTACATTCACCTCTAGCCACAATAATTCACAGGTAGTACCAGAGTACATTCACCTTTAGCCACAATAATTCACAAGAAGTACCAGAGTACATTCACACCACAATAATTCACAGGTAGTACTAGAGTACATTCACCTTTAGCCACAATAATTCACAGGTAGTACCAGAGTACATTCACCATTAGCCACTATAGGTTACAAGTAGTACAGGAGTACATTCACCTTTAGCCACAATAATTCACAGATAGTACCAGAGTACATTCACCTTTAGCCACAATAATTCACAGGTAGTACCAGAGTACATTCACCTTTAGCCACAATAATTCACAGGTAGTACCAGAGTACATTCATCTTTAGCCACAATAATTCACAGGTAGTACCAGAGTACATTCACCTTTAGCCACAATAATTCGCAGGTAGTACCAGAGTACATTCACCTTTAGCCACTATAGGTTACAAGTAGTACCAGAGTACATTCACCTTTAGCCACAATAATTCACAGGTAGTACCAGAGTACATTCACCTTTAGCCACAATAATTCACAGGTAGTACCAGAGTACATTCACCTTTAGCCACAACAGTTCACAGATAGTACCAGAGTACATTCACCTTTAGCCACAATAGTTCACAGGTAGTACCAGAATGCATTTTAAAAAAATGGAATTATTAACATTCAAATTTTCGCAATACCCTTATTTGCACTTCATGGGGATTTTTATCCCCATACTTTTATACAGGCAGTATACTTCGGCTACCTTTCCCAACACACCACTACGAGCATGTTTACATCACCGCAGATGGAAAGCATCACTGGCGGATAACTGTACACACTGGGAGAAAAGAATGCCTGTCATTTGTAGACAAATGACCAGTGTGACAACCAGTCTGGCACTGTCCATCAGAAACGGACACATTTGAGGCACATCTACGTTCATGCCAGCACACTTAGGGTGAAAAGGTCAGTCATGGATTTTTTTTCCAAAACTGTATTATTTGCTGTCCCACGCTGGGTAAAGGTTCCATATATGCAAGGCATGTCTGCATTCCATTAATGTGCAATTTGCAGTGACTATGTTACTCTATAGCCATACTTGTCCATCCACACAGAAGGCAAGACACCTCTGTCATTTTTATTAGAGCAATTGAAATATATGTGGACAAATGGTCCCTACAGTTATGTTGGATAATAAGGACTTGTACCTAATTGACTTTTACTATATTGTGTGTGGATGTGTGAGTGATGTGGTAGTGTTGAGAATTGCGCATCTTGTAAAGAGTATTTTTTGGAGTTTACGTTTTCGTTCAACAGTTTCATAAAAGGAGCCACAGAGAAAAAGAATGATGTTTTTCGTTTGGTACTGCATGAATGCGTCTGACTGAGAGTTAGTGGTGTTGTGTATGTGGCCACTGCGTTTGTGAGTCTGTGTGTGCGACCGGGTGAAAGTCTGCATATGGTACACGCACATACATCCACAATAGCTTACTCCACACATACAATACAGCTTACTCATTTGGGGGATATAATATGGGTGTTTATAGGGCTTGCTGAATGCAGATTCCATCAGCTGACTCGGTGTATGGGGTTTATAGCGATCTGTCAGTTGCAGTTGTAATGGTCTGACTTGCACACTGCTTCCAGCCAAATGAAGAGGGAACAGAAAGGAAAGGGGAAGAGTGTTCTGTATTATGGTCAACTGCGTAACAGAAACAATCGGCAGTGTTGGCATCAGCTTAGTCAGGGGTGTCAGATAGCCTGCCAGTGTTGGGACTGGTGGCGTTGGACCCAAGACTGTGCACACAGCCACTCATCCCCAAGGGTAGCCTGCCAGTCTAGGGACTGGTGGCGTTGGACCCAAGACTGTGCATACAGCCACTCATCCCCACGGTCACGGGGTGTCGGATTGCCTGCCAGTGTAGGGACTCTGGTGGCATTGGACCTAAGACTGTGCATACAGCCACTCATCCCCACGGTCACGGGTTGCTTGCCAGTGTAGGTGGCGTTGGACCTAAGACTGTGCATACAGCCACCAGCGGTAAGACTGGTAGTAACACCCTGACTGCCAGTGGAGGCAGATTGCGTTTGTGAAATGTTGGATTATGTAAGACAGGTAGTAACACCCTGACTGCCAGTGGAGGCAGATTGTGAAATGTTGGTTAATGTAAGACAGGTAGTAACACCCTGACTGCCAGTGGAGGCAGATTGTGAAATGTTGGTTTATGTAAGACAGGTAGTAACACCCCGACTGCCAGTGGAGGCAGTGTGAAATGTTGGTTAATGTAAAGCCTAAAGAACCCCAGCTGTCCCAGGAACGTGGATACAAAGTGATGTCAGCCATAGATCCTCATCAGCCCCTGCAGCTGTGGGGGCTCATGCTATATCTCTTGCAGTTGGATTTTGTTGACATTTTCTTAAAACGAGAGTGTAAAAATTAATTTTTCTCTAAAATATATTTTTTCGAAAAATACTTACCGATGACATTACTGTCTGGAAGTGTCAACTGCTTACCCAATTTTAGCCTAAGAACTAGTTGTGTTCCTTCACAACCCGGGAGGCACTCGGGGAACCCTAACTAGGGCCGAGAGTAGCCTCCCGTCCCAGTCCAACCAGGCACCCACTACGTGGCCCAATCACAATCAGTCGTGATACTTAGCTTACCAGCGGCAAGCGGGGCAGGTGGGAGGATCCTTCGAGTAATGTCATCGGTAAGTATTTTTCCAAAAAATATATTTTAGAGAAAAATTAATTTGTTTCCTCAAAAACATTACCGATGACATTACTGTCTGGAAGAATGGCAAAAAGGTGGAGGGTGCCGCGCCCAAATACCGCCATAAAGGGCATACGACAGAGCCACACACCCATTCGCCAAACTCCCGACAATTTTAGCTAAGTGCATACCTACGGCGCTTCCAGCGCCGGGAGGGAGTGTTGCGCTGCGACGATGTCCCCCACCAGTGCGAGATTCTCTCGCTGGCCCGACAGATCCCTGAGGTAGAAGCGGGCGAATGTTGATTCTGCCCGCCAGCCCACTGCTGCCACGATGTCTCGAACAGCACAATTGCGATCGAAGGCGACGCTCGCGGCCATGGCTCGAACCTCGTGTGCGCGGATCTTGAGCCGCTTCGCACCGTCATGGGAAAGATCCTGATAGGCGGACCGAATGACCCAAGGCAGCCAGGAAGATATTGTCTGAGCTGTTATGTCATTTCTGCTGGGGGTCAAAGGTACAAAGAGGCGTGATCGTCCTCGGCGGACGGGCTTGGATCTGCGTAGGTAAACGAGTAAGGCGCGCACAGGATCTTGTTGTCGCGTTTCCTTAGGAAAAGTCGCGTGTTTCAAAGGCCGAATAGTTATGACCTGGGGTGCAGTCAAGGGAGACCGGGTCTTGGTGAGGAAGGCAGGGTCTGTGAGTAATTGCACAGAACCATCCGCCCAGAATTGGAGGCAGGTAGAACTCGCCGACAGAGCATGTAGTTCGCTTACCCTGGCCGCTGTGGCTAGGGCCAAAAAGGAAGCATGTCTTCCGTGTCACATCAGCGAAGCGAGCCAGGGAAAGGGGTTCAAATCTGTCCAAATTAAGCCACGTCAGGACCCAGGGTAGGTCCCAGCGAGGAATCAGGGAGCGGGGAAATGGGCGCTGCAGGCTAAAATGTGCCATCAGGTCTGCGAGATCTTTACATGTGCCAGGGTCCAGGTGGCCGAGATGACGGTAAGTGTCAGCAATCATGGACAGGTATCCTCGGATCGTGATGGGGGCGAGGCCGAGGTCTCCAAAGAGCCAGAGGAAGAAGTTCGCAAGCTGTGGAGTAGTTAAGTCAAGGGGAGAGAGATGCTGGTCCAAGCACCATGACTGGAACACTCGCCATTTGCCCTCGTAAATGCGTCTAGTCGAAGGTCGACGGGCTGAAGCGATTGCTTCCACTGCAGCACCCGAGAAACCTCTGGCGGTGAGGGCTTGCCGGACAATCTCCAGGCGTGAAGAAGGAGCCGCTCCTGGCACGGGTGGAAAAGCGGCTGGCGGGGTTGCTTCAGCATAGTCCTCGATGTGGGGAGACGAAGAGGGGGACCCGTGGCGAGACTGAGAAAGTCGGTGGTCCAAGACCTGTTCCAAGAGAACGGGGCGACCATGAACATTATCGTGTCGCAACCTCTGAGCTTGAGTAGGACTTTGGGAATTAGAACCGTCGGGGGATAGGCATATGCAATGAGTCCGTCCCACGAAATGGATAGCGCATCGACTGCTCAGGCTAGAGGGTCTGGAATTGGGGAGACGAAGAAGGGAAGTTGGTGATTCAACCTCGTGGCAAATAGGTCGATCATGGGAGTCTCCCAGTGAGCGCAGACCATCTGAAAGATGTCCGGGTGAAGTGTCCATTCCGTGTGGAGTAGTTGGCCGCGTTGAGGGAGGGAGTCGGCCAAGACGTTCAAGTGTCCGGTGATATGTCGAGCTCAGAGGGAGATGCCGCGGTCCTCGCACCAGCGCATCAGGCGGTAGAGGAGAATGCACAGATCGGGAGAGTGTGTACCTCCCTGCTTCTGAAGGTAGGAGACGACCGTAGTGTTGTCCGACAGGACAAGAAGCGTCTGGTGGCGAAGGTGGACTTCCCACACAATGAGCGCTTGCCACACTGCTTGTAGCTCGAGCCAGTTGATGTGTCTGCCTGCCAGGTCCGGCGTCCAGAGGCCGGATGTCGAAAGGAAACTCGGAAGCAGGTGTGCACCCCATCCGGCGAGACTCGCATCCACGCAGAGCGAGAGCTGAGGGGGCGGTGAGGAGAGAGAGGAACTCCCGAAGCTAGCCAAGATGTGTCCATCCAACGCTGTAGGTGTGGGTGAAGGATTGGAAAAACCGGCACCAGGGCATCAAGGTCACCTGAGGACAGCCTCCACTGAAGCAGGAGATGTAACTGAAGCGGGCGGGAGTGAAGACGACCCAGGGGTAGGAGATCCGCCGCTGCATTCATCAGGCTGAGAAGTTGCAGCCATACTCTGGCGGGAACGGATTCCGAAAAGGGCACGAAAACGCCTGAGCGTGGCCTGCATACCAGCTCTGGCGAAAACGTATATCGATGCCCGCTGGCCACTTGGCATCAGAAAAGAAAACCCGACTCCTTCGAAGTGGCGAGAGGTAACTGGGCCGAAAAGACATCGCGAAAACCAGGCGGTTGTGGGAGAGATTTAATTCTCTTGGTAGGAAGGAGAGCATCCACAGAAGCAGAAGCTTTGCGCTTGAGTGGAGGAGCGGAAGGACAAACATCCGGGGGAAGGAAACAGAGAATAAGTTCTGAGGCCGCCTCAATCGACCGCCTGGTCTCGATACCCGGAGCGACACGGGAGGAAGAGTCCGAATCATTGCATATAGAGTCCGCTGAGAGGGAAGGCAGGGACTCACGATGGTCACCAGAAACTCCAAAATTGGAGGTCGAATCGTCAGGGTGGAGACTGAGGACGTCTACGTCAATAGCCTCCGGGACCTGTCAAGGAGAACGCTGAGGCGAGAGCGGCACCGAGAGGACTGCTCGCCGGAACGATGTACGCGTGGTGACCGGCTACTAGCTGGAGCGCTAGGGGACACCGTAAGACCCGCCGCGCCGAGCAAAGGGCCATAAAGTGACGAGCTATGGTGACGCCTAGGCGGAAGAGTGTCTGAACGGTGTATGCGCGGTGACCGGCTACCCGCCGGGGTGCTATGGGACACCGCAAGTCCCGCCGTGCCGAGCAAAGGGTCATGAAGTGATGCGCTATGGCGACGCTTAGGTGGAAAAGTGTCTGAATGTTCTATGCGCGGTGACCGGCTACGAGCCAGGGCGCTGCGCGGTGACAAACCGGGGCACTAAGGGACACCGGGAGTCTCGCCGCGCCGTGCAAAGTGTCATGAAGTGACGAGCTATGGCGACGCTTATGCGGAAAAGTATCTGATCAGTGTATGCGCAGTGACCGGTTAATAGCCGGGGCGCTAGGGGACACCGGAAGACCCGCCGCGCCGAGCAAAGTGACATAAAGTGATGATCTATGGCGACGCTTAGGCGGAAAAGTGTCTGATAGGTGTATGCGCGGTGACCGGCTACGAGCCAGGGCGCTGCGCAGTGACCGGTTACAAACCGGAGCGCTAGTGGACACCGGGAGCCTCGCCGCGCCGTGCAAAGATTCATGAAGTGACGTGCTATGGCGACGCTTAGGCGGAAAAGTGGAGGTGGGCAAGGCCACACCAGTCTGATCGGTAACCGTGCTAGGGTTAATCGGATGCCGGTGTCCTGTCCCCCGAGGTAGAGAGGGAAGTCGCCGCGAGTGACCAGTCTCTGTAGAGCGGGTGCGAGGGACCGATAGTAAACAGCGCTCCTGAGAGCGAGAACGCATTGGAGAGGAAAAAAACAAACAAACTTACCTCCCACAGCAGAAGGGACAGTGTCCGTAACCTTGTCCGGTGTAATAGACGAAGATACCTGCAAGGGTACTTGAAACGGGACATGGGAGTGTAGGGTGAGGGAGCGAACGGAGTCCGGGGACTGAGAACGACTGGACAACCCATCGACTGCGGCCAAATTGGGAGGGGCTGGTGGGACTGGAGCTGTAGAAGAAGAAATGGGGCGCTGATAGAAGCTCCACATCTGAGACCAACGGTCTTCCTCCCAAACCGTGCATGGGGAGAATGATGTCACGTAACGGATGTGACATGTTGTTTTATTTTTTTCGCCAAGTCGTTTTTCTGTTAATAAATGTAGATCGCCGAATTCTGTACATAGCCTTAGTTTAGGGAAGTTAATAAACGTAGTGTGAGCGTAATCGTAAAGCCCGTGCAGCAAGCTTAACAGTGAGCGAGTACAGCGGTTGCACGCTTTAGCCAAGTAGCTTTAAACCGAACAGTGTTCAGAAGCAAAGTTAACCTGCGAGGTAGCAGTAGGATATTAGTCAGTCAGCGGAGTTAGCCAGCGAAGTGAGAGTCTGGGTCAGGGTGCGGCCTCGTTTGGAGCCCTTGACAAGCTGTGTGAGGGTTCTTTTACCCTCCCTGCAAGACCACGGCCAGTGTTCCTGGGTGTGGGTGTCCCGAGAGACTTGCGACCACGGCTGCTACTCACCAGAAGACCCCTCCGGTTCGTCTTCGTCTTGTTTGTCTCGTCCTGCCGGAGGACTCACCAGTGACAGGTATTTATTCATGCCATGTTCCTCAGTTAGCTGCTGTGCTCTCGGGTGTGTGAATGTGTACATAGGGGCGGAAGGGTATGTTCGTCTAGTTTTTTAGTGATGTTTTAATTGAGTCTTTAACCATGTTTTTTAGGTTGGGTTGTAATGTGGTGGGTGTCGGATTTAGTTTATGTTCGGCTGTCGCCGAGTGAGTATATTTAAAGGGCCATGTTGTAAAATGAATTAAAGTGGGTATCCTTTCAAATATATTGGTATTAAGTCCTAGATGTAATGTAATAAGATTGTCACGTTGGGTGGTTGCTGGTGATTATTTTATATCTTTGTATGTACATCTGGATATTTTGATAATGTTGGTTTTAGCAGTGGCAATGTTATTATACAAAAGTGGTTGTGCTAGCTTAATGCTAGTGTAATAGAATAGTGCAGACCTGGTGAATGTTGAATGTACATAGGAAGCTTTCATATCCATGATTGTATATTTAATATGGCCAAGGCAGGTATTAGGGTGAGACGAGACACAACTCACGTGGTTTGTGAGTAGGTGCGTGTCAAATAGGCCAGAATTAACTGTGTTGGCACTTTGACTGACAATGCGCCCTTTTCCAGTGCACTGGCTTCGATCATTGGCTTCGAAGATTTCGTTCTTCGATCTCATCATCCACGACCAACGGTGACGCATCATCGGGAGTCGGAACGCCTTCGCTAGCCGGTCCTGTTGGACAAGTACGTTGGGCTACAGCAGGCTGATTCTACGTTCTGAGCGTCGGTCACAGGCGTGCGTGGGCAAGCGCGGCTACGGTGCTCTGTGGTGCAGGGGTAGTACTCGTACGTTATGAGCCACCCTGTCTAGTGTGGGACAGAGGACACTGTACAGCGACAAAGTTACCCGCCTTGTATAGCCGTTGGCCATATTAGTCATTATCACCTGTTAGTCATATTCACATATTAGTCATTATCACCTGTTAGTCATATTCATCTGTTAGTCATATTCACCTGTTAGTCATATTCACCTGTTAGTCATTTTCACTTGTTAGTAATTTTTTTATATGTTAATCTTTTTTAAGTGTTAATACGTTATGAGTGCATGTGTGGGTATGTGTGAGTGTGTGGGGCGTTAGTGGGTCGGGGTGGGAGTTAGAGTAAGGGTAGGTAATAAAGGATTTGTTTGTTGTTTATCACTGGCGTTGCGTTATTTATTTAGAGTGGGTGGGTTTTCTCGAGTGTCTGCACTCATATTGTCCACGGCGCCCTGACTCCGTCAGGCGTGTCGTGACAAATGACTGCGATGACGGGAGTGGCTGCGATGACGGGAGTGGCTGCGATGACGGAACTGGCGGTCACGGTGAACTTTATCAGCGGAGGTCCGAATACGGGGCCGAGGAGGGGAAGGGGACGGGCGACGGAACGGAAGGGGGGGGGGGGGGGCATACCGAGACAAGCCGGAAGCAGAATGGGGGGGGGCCGAAGCGGGTGAAGTAGATGAATGGGACGATGACGATGGATGCCGAGGGCTGCGGCGGCCGGAACGGAGAGTAGGATGATGCTCCTGACGGTCATCACAAGACGCGCTAGAGTGTGGAGGAATGGAGGTCGAGTGAGAAAGCGCAAAACGTCATCAAAGCGATGACGCCTGGACATGGATCTCTCGCCTGCCTCCATAAGGCGGGCACGTTGCCACATAAGCAACTCTCCGTAAGAGTACGCGGGCTTTTTCAAATGAGACCTCTTAAGATTAGTTTCGGACAACTTACTGCGTGAAGTATGTCGCTGCATGCGTGCCCCCTAAGGCAAACACTGCGCCCTAAGGCGGACTCCCCGTAAGAGTCAGCAGGCGGTGTCCGGTTAGAAATCTTGGGGGATGAGCAAATCTCAAGCGGCCGACGGCTCAGTTGATCCCCACGGTCCATGCAAACTCGACTAGTTTCGGACAACTTACTGCGTGAAGTATGTCGCTGCATGCGTGCCCCCGTAAGGCAAACGCTGTGCCCTAAGGCGGACTCCCCGTAAGAGTCAGCAGGCGGTGTCCGGTTAGAAGTCTGGGGGGATGAGCGAAGCTCAAGCGGCCCACGGCTCAGCTGATCCCCACGGTCTGCGCCAACTCAACTGGGAACAGTGCCGGGTACTGATGGGGGCTCCAGGAAGGAAGCCTTGTCACTAGGGGTATGCGGACGCTCGCGCCTGTAGAAACCCCAAAGCTGCGACCATTGCTGCTCGGGCCAGGCGGCGCAGACTGTGCAAGTGTGGTCCGAGTTGCAGCCTGTACATGGGAGGCAGTAATCGTGCTCATCACACAGCCACTGGAAAGCTCCACACCGTTGGCAGGTACGCACGGGGTTACTGCAACATAAAACATAAATAGCAGGCGACCGGGCGCAAGCACTGTGAGGTCACGAGAACGATAGATCTGCGCGGTCCGACGAAAAAAACCAAGACCTCCAACCAAAACAGGCACCCAGGCCGGGGCCGGCTGAGGGAGGGGCCGAGACCTTACCTCTCCTATGTCGCGGCGACGGGTAGAGGAAGCTCCATAGTAGTAACAGTAAACATCACGGAGAGGAATTTTTTTTTGGTTTTTTTCCCGTTTTCACAAAAATGAAGAAAAACACAGTTCTCCCAAAGCACAATCCTTGAAAAAGACACACAGGCACATAAATCCAAGCACACAAGTCGGAAGGAACATAGTAATCCACAAAAGATAGTCCAGTGAAAAACCGTCTGGGAGCGATAGGCTAACACGTCTGAAGCGTACAGCTAAGTAGAAACGACTGATTGTGATTGGGCCACGTAGTGGGTGCCTGGTTGGACTGGGATGGGAGGCTACTCTCGGCCCTAGTTAGGGTTCCCCGAGTGCCTCCCGGGTTGTGAAGGAACACAACAAGTTCTTAGGCTAAAATTGGGTAAGTAGTTGACACTTCCAGACAGTAATGTCATCGGTAATGTTTTTGAGGAAACAAAAGAGTTCACTACACATGGTACGTCCAAACAACAAACAAACAACGAACCAAGCACTGGTCAGTTGCAGAACAGGCAACTTGATGCCCGGCTGAGTACACTGCACATAGTGATACACACCCAGCACTGATCAGCTGTAGAATGGCCGACTTGTTGTCCGGCTGAGTACACTACACATGGTATATGATACATACCCAGCACTGATCAGTTGTAGAATGGCCAACTTGTTGTCCGGCTGAGTACACTACACATGGTATGTGATACATACCCAGCACTGATCAGTTGTAGAATGGCTGACTTGTTGTCCAGCTGAGTACACTACACATGGTATATGATACATACCCAGCACTGATCAGTTGTAGGATGGCCAACTTGTTGTCCAGCTGAGTACACTACACATGGTATATGATACATACCTAGCACTGATCAGCTGTAGAATGGCCGACTTGATTCCTGGCTGAGTACACTACACATGGTATATGATACATACCTAGCACTGATCAGCTGGAGAATGGCCGACTTGATTCCTGGCCGAGTACACTATAGATGGTATATGATACATACCCAGCACTGATCAGCTGTAGAATGGCTGACTTGTTGTCCAGCTGAGTACACTACACATGGTATATGATACACACCCAGCACTGATCAGCTGTAGAATGGCCGACTTGATGTCCGGCTGAGTACACTAAACATGGTATATGATACATACCTAGCACTGATCAGCTGTAGAATGGCTGACTTGATGTCCGGCTGAGTACACTACACATGGTATATGATACATACCCAGCACTGATCAGCTGTAGAATGGCTGACTTGATTCCTGGCTGAGACAGAAGATAGGACACCAGGCTAAGGAGTTTGGTGGTCATGGGTGTAACAGGGGGGAGCTCATCCACCTCCCCCTCCTTGTCTTTGGCCAGCTCCTTCCTCTCCTCCTCCCCCCTCCCTGCCTCCTCGATCGCTCGCTGCTCCAGGTATACGTCCAGCAGGCACCTATCATTCACACAACAAAAATGTATATAACAATGTATACAACAATGTATACAACAATGTATACAACAATGTATCAGAGCATGGAATTACCCATACTAAAAAAAGAGGAAAACCCCTTTTCACTAGGGGGGTCCGGGGGCATGCTCCCGGGGAAAAAATTTGAAAATTTACATTAAAATTTGTGCAATCTGGTTCATTTTAGAGAGAAACTGAGCAGTTTAACCAACTAAAAATCTTGACTTTTTTCTTATTTTTTGGGTGCACTTTTCATTTTCTTTTGTGTGTCAAAGGTTTAAAAGTATACTAAAACTTAAACTAAAGTATTCAACAGAATATATCCACATTTTTATTCAAAATACATCTGAATGTCTTTCCATTTTTTTTATTTTTGATTTTATATATATATATATATATATATATATATATATATATATATATATATATATATATATATATATATATATATATATATATATATATATATATATATATATCTCTATATATATATATATATATATTCTTTAATAATCTCTGATTAATCATGTGTAAACATGGATTCCTTTTCTGTCTTATTTAATACTATGTACCATGGTCACTGAACTGAAGAAAGGTTATATAGATTTTTCAACATACTTTGATCAAACTTTTACTGGAAAAAATACATTGTATTTAATTTATTCACCATCAACAGTAGTATTTCCAGTGGCACTGCATTTATCTTTCTTGTGTTTCGCTGTAGACATGCGAGCAGCAAGAGCTACGCGGCCGCGTAGTTAATATCAACTCTGCACAGTTCGCGGTAATACGCCAGCCTCCAGGCCGCTAACTTGCGAATATACTGAGCGCAGAGCTCGTCGTTTATGCTTTTCTCGAGCCAAGTCCATCTCCAAATATTGTTGGCTCCAGAATCGTCTATTCTGTCTCCGCGTTTAAGTATTTTCTCAGTCTTCGCCATATTTTGACCAGACTGGCTACGACTATAAAGACCGGAAGCGACCTGTGCGAGCTAAAGCTAACGCCTCGCTCAATTTTTAATACGCTGTTTCAGTGTTTGGGGATATCTGCCATGTAAAGATCGCGAAATATGGTATTGGAATAGTGACTTTACGATTTTGTTTTCGGCGGAATGTTTTTTCTTCGGCGGAATGGCAGCTTCATTTAAGCGGAAATCCACCAAAAAGAGGAAAATTCCATGCTCTGATGTATATAACAATGTATATAACAGTATATATAACAATGTATACAACAATGTATATAACAATCTATATACCAATGTATACAACAATGTATACAACAAAGTATATAACAATGTATACAACAATGTGTTCAACAATGTATTAGTTTGTCTCCAGGTATACGTCCAACAGGAACCCATCATTCACACAACAACAATGTATACAACAATGTATACAACAATGCATATAACAATGTATACAACAATGTATACAACAATGTATATAACAATGTATACAACAATGTGTATAACAATGTATTAGTTTGTCTCCAGGTATACATCCAACAGGCACTTATCATTCACAGAACGTGTTAGTTTTTGTCTACTGAATTGAACATAGACTTTGAGATGGGGCTGGTCGGAGCTCGTTCCGTAGCATGCAAATGACAAACATATGCAGGCACACATCAGACTCCGACAGTGAAGTAACGCGATAAAAAGTTACATCATACCTAGCTACGCTAACCACACTGCTGAATATACATTTGGCGGGGAAGCGCCATGTGTTTGTGTGTATGTGTGTGTGGGAATATGTGTGTGTATGTGTGCATATGTGTGTGTATGTGTGCATGTGTGCGTGTGCCTGTGTGTGTGTGTGTGTATGTAGACATGAGTATCTCCTGTGTTTGCGTACATACAGGTCTGAAACTTTAGGAAATGCTTCCTTCAAGATGTATTTTGGAGTACTTTTGAGCATATTCAATTGGGTGATTTCGTTCAAGAGAAAAATTGCTGTTTATATAAAGTCGGTTGATACATATCTGACTGTCCGTAATTATTGTTCCATTCACTTGGAATTTGGGATATAGCTAGCTTGGAGATAGACTTTGGATGAGTTCGTAATCCAGCGTTGTACCTCTTCAACTTTTTAAATAATAATTAATTCATTTTTGCAAATTTTGGAACCACTACATACTCCCATCAAACAGTCAGCCCTGGAAGAGGCTGTGTGGAAGAAAACAGTCAGCTCTGGAAGAGGCTGCATGCCTTTCGGATAAGTGGTGTCAAACATCAAATTCGTCACCGAGTACACGGCGTCATGAGACTAGCAATGCCATGATGTGAAGCTTGTAGCGACGTCATTTTGCTGCTCATGCTATTCTTCTTCTTCAGAATACTGTCGCTACATGACCTCACAGAGTGTACTAATGGCGGAAAGCGCTGTGTGTCCGTCTTTATTTGTGTGCGCTGGGGTGTGTGTTGATCAGAGGTTGGCTTAGAGAGGCTTCAGTTTTTGTGAAAAGCTGTGCGATATTGGCAGGCGTACCAAAGGCAGGCAGGTGGTAAAACTCGGTAAAGTCGTGATGCACGTGCTAAAGGGGTCAGTCGTGAACACTGAGCACTTCTGTTTCACTACAAATACCAGTACAGTAGGGGCATAATTGTCACTTTCCTAACCATGCCACCACGACGAAGCCTAACGCCAGTAGATCAAAGCCGGGCGCTAGAATGGCTGCAGGATGGAATTTCCGGACGAGAAGTTGGGAGACGTCCCATTCAGTGATCCAGAGGCTGCGGCATGATTCCAAGAAACTGGAAGAGCAGAACAACGACCCTGCTCAGGATGCCCGCGGTGCACCAACAGAAGGGAGGACAGATACCTATGTGTGGCGGCACTGCGCGACTGAACTGTCACGTCAACCACTCTGTGACGTCAACTGATGCAAGCTGCAAACGTTAACATCAGCAGAAGCACAGTCTGCCGACGTCAGCACGAAATTGGCCTGGCTTCATGCAGAGCAGCAGTGAGAATACTCCTCACTCCAGCTCATCGCAGAGCCCGGGTTGCCTGGTGTCGTCAACATGTGAGGTGAAACAGACTCCAGTGGACTCAGGTTCTGTTTACTGATGAGTCATGGTTCACCGTGTCCTTCAACGACGGCAGGGTGAGGGTCTGGAGACGCCAGGCCGAGCGATTCACGGATGGATGTGTCCAAGAGGTGGATTGCTACAGAGGAGGCTCAGTCATGGTCTGGGTAGGCTTCAGCAGGGAAGGCAGGGTCCCCCTCCATGTCATCCGAGGCACCCTGACTGGACTGCGCTATTGGGACGAGATTGTGCTGCCCCTCATCCAGCCAGCTCTTCAAGCCATAGGCGACAATGCTGTTCTGCAGGATGACAATGCTCGACCTCATTGCGCCCATGTGGTGGATGAGTACCTTGAGCAACGGGGCACCATGAGGATGGAGTGGCCAGCTCGTTCACCTGATCTGGCTCCCATCGAGCACCGCTCAGACGTGCTGGGGCAACGTGTAGTCAGCATCCACCCCCCACCTCAAGGCGTCCACCAGCTGAATCGGTTCCTGCATCAAGAGTGGGAAGCGATCCCATAACATGTTCTCCGAACCCTGGTGAACTCCATGCGTCAACGCTGCATTGAATGCTTGGCTGCAAACGGTGGGTACACTCACTACTGACTGGACCAACCTTGTGCGACTTTTCAAATGAGGGGTGGGTGAACATTCTAACGTACTGCTGTTGTTACAATTGCTTGATTTACTCAAAATTTAAATGAAATTGTTACTGAATAAATTAGCACAGTATTGACTCCAAGTATTGTTACATTATTTGTGTGGTGCTGTCAGTGTGTCTGTGATAAAAAGTGGCCCTTAAGTTTTGACCATTAGTATATTATGCAAAAATGTATGTTTGTAGCTGATACACTTCATGAGAAATTGTCAATCCTTTCATGTCCAAAAGATGAATGTTATATGTCAAGTGAGCCAACGGAACACAGACTACTGGATAAATAAGACGTAACGGTATAGATATAGGAAATGTGTGGGTTCTTATATTTATAAGGCAGGTGTTAGCCTGACAACACAATGAAAAGTAACAGATCAGCTGACAAAGAAACTTGTCTATTAAGTCTTGTTGTAATGAGGGTGTCCTCAACTTGTCTATTAAGTCTTGTTGTAATGAGGGTGTCCCTCGCGCTGGGACCATACGGCGTTGAGGCGCGTCCCCTGGGTGGTGGATAGGGGGTCCCTCGTGAGAGGGGTGCACCGAATGAAATAAGGTGCCGTGAACCAACATGGTCTAAGGGAAGGTGACCCCGACAGAAAACCCCTGGTCCTCCTAGTAAGGGGGTTGGGCGTGGGGGTAGCTTCCCCACCCTGCAAAAAAGGAAATAGCTACAAAAACGTCCAAGCAGACATCAAGAGACTGGGAACCACCTGGAGTAGAATCGAAGGAGAAGCACAGGACAGGAGTTGCTGGAGGTCTCTCGTCGACGGCCTATACCCGGGTAGGGGTGACAGGCGTAAGTAAGTAAGTAATGAGGGTGTCATCAACTTGTCTATTAAGTCTTGTTGTAATGAGGGTGTCCTCAACTTCTCTATTAAGTCTTGTTGTAATGAGGGTGTCCTCAACTTGTCTATTAAGTCTTGTTGTAATGAAGGTGTCCTCAACTTGTCTATTAAGTCTTGTAATGAAGGTGTCCTCAACTTGTCTATTAAGTCTTGTTGTAATGAAGGTGTCCTCAACTTGTCTATTAAGTCTTGTAATGAAGGTTTCCTCAACTTGTCTATTAAGTCTTGTAATGAAGGTGTCCTCAACTTGTCTATTAAGTCTTGTTGTAATGAGGTGTCCTCAACTTGACTATTAACCCTTTCATTACTGAATTTTCTGGTTGGTGAATACCACCGAGTACTGCTTTTATAAAGTTCTGTATCACCCCTGCATACTGAGTTCTCTGGTTGGTGAATACCACCGAGTACTGCTTTTATAAAGTTCTGTATTACCCCTGCATACCGAGTTCTCTGGTTGGTGAATATCACTGAGTACTGCTTTTATAAAGTTCTGTATTACCCCTGCATACTGAGTTTAGAGACTAGAAAAAAACCAAAATATAGTAGTGTACGGGAAAGGCTGACAGCGGAGTACCCATCCACCGCAGATACCCATAACCCTATATTGCTGTGAAGGGCTTTGGAAGGGCTACACATTGACGTCATGTGTAAGTGTCGTGTGGTTGATTTGGCGACACACAGGTGCAAATATGTGACAAAATGACAGTGCATTAACAACACACACCTATGACGCAAGCAAACATGCATGAAAACGGGTCCAAAAGTGTTTGCATGCTCTTACCATGATAATGATGTGTTGGAAACTCATAATTCAAACTTGTGACTGTGTCATTGTCTGTTTATTGCTGTCACATAGCAGTGTCCACAATGCACACACAGGTGTCAAAAATATTTTTTTAAAAACTGTAAACAATCCACTACTAAATACACCTTGATTGTCCGCTTACGCATACACTATGTACAGTTACTGGGAGTCTGAAGATGAAATTACTACACTGTTATACACTGTCATACACTGTCACCCTGTATTTACAGTTGTACCTGTGTGTGGTACCAAAAAACAACAATTGTTGGCATTACAAACAAAGGTACATGTCACATTTCCGGCACATAATATCAGATTTGCGCCTCTTGTATGGGTTGTTCGCATAGCTAACCACTGGGTTTGCATCGGCAATAGTAGCGGGTGTGTCGCTTGTAGCATAGATGGTCACGGCTCTCCCCTTTGACAGGTAAGTGGTCAACTCGGTCAAGGCGAGTCTCGTTCAGTGTTGGTTGGCGGTAGAGCAGGAATGACTCTTTGCTACATTCGCGTGTGTGTATGTTGTCATCGTTTCGAACACACTCTCAGAGTAGAAGAGGCCAAAGTACCCGAATGCACTGACAGATGTGTCACAGCTGAATTACACGTGTTGGACCGGCTGGCCTTCGGGTGAATGTCACCCGCTCAGGTGCAACATATGTAGTCCTACTGTCCTCTCAAATTGTGGCATGATTTCGGAACCACAGTGGCACATTGTCATCGTCAAGTTCATCCCCACTTTCGTTGGCATCGCGACCACTATCATTGTTGTCGTTAGTATCTTGTCGCACAATATCGGCCGTTTCCTCCTCTGTCAACTGAACTAAACCCAGTCTCCAAAATCGCCTCTATCCCAAAACTCATCATCACTAAATTCGTCGCCGTCACGGTCACTTTTTCCTCTTCGCCATTTTTGCAAGCACAACCAAAGTTCTGGAAGGAATTTTTGATATAAACTCCGCATCCTGTTTCCCAGGCCCCAAGCCGGCTATAACATAAACACTGCGCGCCTCGCGGTACCATTCCAGGGCTGTCAAGGTCGCCGCTAATCCGGCAGCCACTCACAACAGGTAGCGCGGATTTCGAACACAGCTAGCGCAAACCGCTTTAGCGGGCAGCTGTACGCGGGGGAGTAGAAACTGCGGCCCCACTATACCGGGCAGCCGTAAGCAGAGGAGGCGTTTCCCATGCCCGCTATAGCGGGCGTCAGTAATGAAAGGGTTAAGTCTTGTTGTAATGAGGGTGTCCTCAACTTGTCTATTAAGTCTTGTAATGAAGCTGTCCTCAACTTGTCTATTAAGTCTTGTTGTAATGAAGGTGTCCTCAACTTGTCTATTAAGTCTTGTAATGAAGGTGTCCTCAACTTGTCTATTAAGTCTTGTTGTAATGAAGGTGTCCTCAACTTGTCTATTAAGTCTTGTAATGAAGCTGTCCTCAACTTGTCTATTAAGTCTTGTAATGAAGGTGTCCTCAACTTGTCTATTAAGTCTTGTAATGAAGGTGTCCTCAACTTGTCTATTAAGTCTTGTTGTAATGAAGGTGTCCTCAACTTGAGGCAGAATGTAGCCGTGAACTGAACCCAACAAGCACGCTCACGTGAATCACGCGCATTCACTCACACACTGTACGTAAACACAGAACATTCACATGGTGCTAAGGGCAAGCTCAATCGAGCTACTGAAGTTGTATTTGGAAATCGTTTGTATTTGAAATTTTATTAAGTTGGCTGAAACTGATACCAAAGTGGAGGGGGAGGAAGAGCCGGAGTACCCGGAGAAAGAACCCCTGACGATCCGCCCGAATTAACGGTGACACTTTCTAGAGGAGAAAAGTCCGAGGCCGGAACCAGGAATCGAACCTCGCACCTTTAGCATTTGTGGCAGGCGCCTTAAGCACTG
This sequence comes from Semisulcospira habei, assembly GCA_036245525.1. Lineage (NCBI taxonomy): Eukaryota > Metazoa > Mollusca > Gastropoda > Semisulcospiridae > Semisulcospira > Semisulcospira habei. The sequence goes on along the minus strand of BTPG01000002.1, from coordinate 146,332,225 downwards.
CGCCACGGACCGCCCCAGTCTTCAGAGGACAACGGCAACACTGGGGGATTTTGGTGTTGGGGTACAATGAGTTAAACAGGTCCTGTTTTATCATCAGGCGCAAATATATTGGAGGTACATGGATACAAAGTCCAGGAGGATAATATGCAATTTTGGTGTTTGGTTTTTCCTACCAGTGAAGGGGTTAAGTAGAAAGGCACTAAGCTGATCAGGTGCAACACTTCAACTATCAAGGTTGATTCAATGCCCTAAAACAAGCTCTCTCCATGTTACACTACTTGTATCACTATCACACAATAAACACTGTGCCAATGACTTCAAACAAGCTCTCTCCATGTTACGCTACTTGTGTCACTATCACACAATAAACACTGCCAATGACTTCTCTCTCCATGTTATGCTACTTGTATCACTATCACACAATAAATACTGTGCCAATGACTTCAAACAAGCTCTCTCCATGTTATGCTACTTGTATCACTATCACACAATAAACACTGTGCCAATGACTTCTCTCTCCATGTTATGCTACTTGTATCACTATCACACAAAAAACACTGAGCCAATGACTTCAAAACAAGCTCTCTCCATGTTACGCTACTTGTATCACTATCACACAATAAACACTGTGCCAATGACTTCTCTCTCCATGTTATGCTACTTGTATCACTATCACACAATAAATACTGTGCCAATGACTTCAAACATGCTCTCTCCATGTTACGCTACTTGTGTCACTATCACACAATAAACACTGCCAATGACTTCTCTCTCCATGTTATGCTACTTGTATCACTATCACACAATAAACACTGCCAATGACTTCTCTCTCCATGTTACGCTACTTGTATCACTATCACACAATAAATACTGTGCCAATGACTTTAAACAAGCTCTCTCCATGTTACGCTACTTGTATCACTATCACACAATAAACACTGTGCCAATGACTTCTCTCTCCATGTTACGCTACTTGTATCACTATCACACAATAAATACTGTGCCAATGACTTCAAACAAGCTCTCTCCATGTTATGCTACTTGTATCACTATCACACAATAAACACTGTGCCCATGACTTCTCTCTCCATGTTATGCTACTTGTATCACTATCACACAATAAACACTGTGCCAACGACTTCAAACAAGCTCTCTCCATGTTATGCTACTTGTATCAATGGCAAAAAATGAACAGAGTGGCAATGACTTCAAACAGGAGATTTCTCTACGTCACGGAACCTGTACCACTGACAAAGCGTGAAATGCGTACTTTGCGATGATGGTGGCAGACGGTGCTGCCAGATCAGCAATTTGCCAGCACACACGGCGCAGAAGACACAACAATGGCTGACATCCCGTGCCTGCAACAAACACAGACAACTGACAACAGACATATGGATACAAGGCTTACAAAGACTGACCTGTTGATAATATCAGCCACGAGAACTGAAATGACAATGGTACAGGACTTTCTTATAGATGGATGACAAACACAACCGGACTAATCAAGACCTATACCCATGGGTGACAGTATGAAATACTGACTGAAAGCGGCCCACCTATGCCCACTCAATTAGTAGTTCATCAAAGTTATATGTCAGAACACACGCAAGTTCAATCTGTGTTCAGCTGTAGAGTTAGGTTATATGTCAGAACACAGACAAGTTCAATCTGTGTTCAGCTGTAGAGTTAAGTTATATGTCAGAACACAGACAAGTTCAATCTGTGTTCAGCTGTAGAGTTAGGTTATATGTCAGAACACAGACAAGTTCAATCTGTGTTCAGCTGTAGAGTTAGGTTATATGTCAGAACACAGACAAGTCCAATCTGTGTTCAGCTGTAGAGTTAGGTTATATGTCAGAACACACGCAAGTTCAATCTGTGTTCAGCTGTAGAGTTAGGTTATATGTCAGAACACAGACAAGTTCAATCTGTGTTCAGCTGTAGAGTTAGGTTATATGTCAGAACACACGCAAGTTCAATCTGTGTTCAGCTGTAGAGTTAGGTTATATGTCAGAACACAGACAAGTTCAATCTGTGTTCAGCTGTAGAGTTAGGTTATATGTCAGAACACAGACAAGTTCAATCTGTGTTCAGCTGTAGAGTTAGGTTATATGTCAGAACACAGACAAGTTCAATCCGTGTTCAGCTGTAGAGTTAGGTTATATGTCAGAACACAGTCAAGTTCAATCCGTGTTCAGCTGTAGAGTTAAGTTATATGTCAGAACACAGACAAGTTCAATCTGTGTTCAGCTGTAGAGTTAGGTTATATGTCAGAACACAGACAAGTTCAATCTGTGTTCAGCTGTAGAGTTAGGTTATATGTCAGAACACAGACAAGTTCAATCTGTGTTCAGCTGTAGAGTTAGGTTATATGTCAGAACACAGACAAGTTCAATCTGTGTTCAGCTGTAGAGTTAGGTTATATGTCAGAACACAGACAAGTTCAATCCGTGTTCAGCTGTAGAGTTAGGTTATATGTCAGAACACAGTCAAGTTCAATCTATGTTCAGCTGTAGAGTTAAGTTATATGTCAGAACACAGACAAGTTCAATCTGTGTTCAGCTGTAGAGTTAGGTTATATGTCAGAACACAGACAAGTTCAATCTGTGTTCAGCTGTAGAGTTAGGTTATATGTCAGAACACAGACAAGTTCAATCTGTGTTCAGCTGCAGAGTTAGGCTATATGTCAGAACACAGACAAGTTCAATCTGTGTTCAACTGTAGAGTTAGGTTATATGTCAGAACACAGACAAGTTCAATCTGTGTTCAGCTGTAGAGTTAAGTTATATGTCAGAACACAGACAAGTTCAATCTGTGTTCAGCTGTAGAGTTAGGTTATATGTCAGAACACAGACAAGTTCAATCTGTGTTCAGCTGTAGAGTTAAGTTATATGTCAGAACACAGACAAGTTCAATGTGTTCAGCTGTTCTCTCTTGGCTTGA